>CAIGRR010109249.1:0-12413 GCA_903798365.1 Fraxinus sp. 1973-6204 | reverse complement strand
CAAGAATTTTCAATTGAAATAGGCAAAGTGAAACTCCCTGGATCTTTCAACTTGAAAGAAAATTTGTTTTGTACTTTTGCATTACTTTCCTCCGCCAATTCCACAATTTCAAACTCCGGAAGCTTTTATTTCTTTGTTATTATTTCTTTAAAAAAAATTGTATAGCTTGTAATTTGTAATATTGCATCAATCAACGGAATATTGATGTGGAGCTTCCTGAGAACATCAAGAAATTTTTCAAATTATGTATCATGTTTTTCTTCTTGAACTTTTGAGGAAAATGAATGAGAGGCACGTAAGCTTTGATTGTACTTGGTGCCTTGATAATAGATGTTTCTGTACTTTCTTTATTCTCAATTGTGAATGGTGTAGATTTTTCTTCCATTGTATCTTCATCAACCTCTTCCTAGTCATTTTTTCTGTTCTTTTTGTAGTAATCTCTAGCAATCATACGCCACTCCTTGTAGTTATAGCATGAACATTTTCCTCCATTGACTTCTTTCAAATTCTTTGGGAAAATGGAATTGGATGTACATATGCTTTAACGTTTACGGAAGCCCTGGGTGGATCATTTTTCACTACTCTTATTGCTATCACCTGCTCCTCAAGATTTGTCATTATATTACTTGGCAATGATCCCTGTGGACGTTCTACAAATTGTTGAGCTATCTGACCAATCAGTATCTCCAACTTCTTGATAAATAATGCTTGTTGATTTTGAAAATTAGTATCAATATGTTGGAATACTTTGTCTATTTTCTGCACATATTGATGAAACATCTCCCCCAAACTTGGGTTGTTCTCCTGCTGGGCATTATTTACAACATTCTCTTACTGATTATCTGACCATCTGAAGTTCGGGTGTTGTCTCCATCCTGAGTTATATGTTTGCGAATATGAGTTAAAATTGCGGGAGCCATTCTGAATGAAGTTGACTTGTTCCTCGGGATAGCCTATAGACATACAGCTACCAGTTGCATGATTACCCCCCACAGTTTTCGCATGATGGGCCACTCATTACTGCATGTGCTCCTCTTGTTTGAGTTGTTGGAATACTTTGTCTGTTTTCTTCACATATTGATGAAACATCTCCCCCAAATTTGGTATTCTCGCTTGCTGGAAATTATTCCCATATGTGTTGGAATTACGTGAACCATTTTAAATAAAGTTTACTTGTTCATTTGAAGAAGAAAGCATTAAACAATTTTCTGTAGTGTGATTTCTCTCACAATTCTTACATGCTGAACTGACCATCACCGCATTTGCTCCATGTGTTTGCAATTTTACAATTAACTTCACCTACTTTGTTAAAGTAGTAATTTGTGCATTGGTGGAAGCAGTGTTGTCTAATTCATAACTTCCATCCGCCTTCTATGGTACTACTCTTTTTTATGAGAACATTGAATGTATAGTAACAATGAACTCAAATAAGTTCGTACATTGTTGAACTGATTTGTTTATGATCGACCCATCAATAGAGGAATCCACATGAGACTTTGATAGTGGTCAAAGTCTAGTGTAGAAGTATTACACTTGATTAACTATGGTGATTCCATGATTTGGACACTTTCTCATTAGCTCCTTGAACTTGTTTAATGCCTCATGATAACTGTCCCCATCTCTCTATTAGAAAATTTGAATTTTCAATCGGATTTTTGCTAATTTTGTCAGTGGGAAGAATTGGTTGCAAAGTTTTCTAATCAGTTCTTCCCATGAAGTAATGCTTCCATGAGGTTCAACATCTAACCATTCCAATGCAGCATCTCGCAGTATATAGGAAAATAACCGCATCTTTATAGGTTAATCATTAACCCATGGAGCATGAAAATCTTGACAATTTTTGAGAAATCTAGAGATATGCGTATTTGGATTTTCATAAGAAAGACCGTAAAATTGGAGAGTGTTGCTAGTTAAGTTGATTCAATCTACCCTTATCTAAATGTTATTCAACCCAAAATCTGGATATTCTATATTGGAGCGTACATGCGTTGCTATGGGTGTTAATAACATTGAGATTGGAAAGTCCCCTTCATTTATTTCCACTTATTCATTTCGCTGATTTTGTTGTGCCGCTACTCTCTTGAAAACTTGTCCAATTGGCTATATAGGAATATGATTATTTTGATCGTTGGCCATGTGATGCTTTTATTTTTGTTGTTATTTGCATCTTCATCTGAAAGTATACTCTTATCTCTGAATCAAACAGTTCAAGATCGTCACATTGAATACAGAGCATACAACGAACATCTTTATCCGTTAATAAAAAAAAATAAGCAAATCAAATAACAGTTAAAACTTAAATAAATTAAGACTAAAAGTAAATAGTCCCAAACAACGGTGCCAAAAACTTGTTAGGTTTTTATATATCTTAACAAGTAATATAGTAGACCTTTGAGTTTAGATTATCATTCTCCCGAGGACTATACTTTAGGAATTAATCTAATTTTTCTAATTCCTATTTCACGAAAGCAAATAAGCATTATGAGTTGTTGTGATTTTTTTTTTTTGAACCCTTGAAATTAATCAAAATGAACAAGAAGATCGATTTGGAATTCAAATAATGAACGATATTAGGGCGGAACAATTTCACCTATTGATCACATTTAAGTCTTAATTCAAGATTTAAGAGTCAAATGTAGTGTTCGATCAAAATTTTCTATTGTATTCAATTTATTTATCATGAGTTCTAAACCAATTTAACAACTTCAATCTCATACCTCTATGCAAATCAACCTTAGTCAAATGAAATATTAATTCTAAGAATTCATATAATGATTGCAAAATTAGTAAATGTATATTTACATGTTATACTAATTTATTGAATTTTACTATATGGTCTATATCTCAAACTCATCTCTCAATTCATAAAAGATTTACAAAATTATCAAATTGGTGCTCAAGTAATTCAATACATTAAGCTCATATCAAAACCAACACGTAGGGTAAAATAACAAGAATCTTGAATAAAAAAAATAAAGAGTCCCAAGTAGATTATATTGTTCGCCTTAATATGAAATTTAGCTTCTCATAATGCAATAAGAAAAACAATAAGTTTTTGTTGAATACATCATCGGGTTTTAAATAATGATGTAAAAAAATAAAATCTTGCACCAATATCTTCTTACTCTTCTAATCAATACTTCGAACCTTGAGTTTCTTCATGTTTTTCTCTCTTGAATTGTGCTATTCAATCTCTAGTTATATTTTTTTCTCAATTTGTGTAACCCCTCAAAAATGCCAAAAANCTAATCAATACTTCGAACCTTGAGTTTCTTCATGTTTTTCTCTCTTGAATTGTGCTATTCAATCTCTAGTTATATTTTTTTCTCAATTTGTGTAACCCCTCAAAAATGCCAAAAACTTCAATTTATACTCCTTCCCACATTTATATGAATGTAGGATTTCTTGCGGGTTCACAATTGGGCCGAAAAAACGAAGCATTTTTGTCCTCGGGTGGCACAGCTACTCCTAATTTTGGCGCCACAACGCCGTGTAACTTTAGAAGGTGGCGCCATGATGCCACACCTCAACCATTATACTTTCATAGCGCAAGGCGCCACTCTTGCTTCCTTTAATGACGTGTTTTTACTCTTTTGCCTGTTTCGTTCCTCTTTTCTCTTATATCCATGCCAATACTTCTCTCCATGATTTGCATCATCTCATTCTTCCTGCAAAACAACACTAACAAACATATTAAAAAGTTCAAAACTCATAAGATCTAGCCCATAATTAAGTGAAAAATAGAATAATACTCGTTAACAAAACACAATTGTCACTAGTAGAAGGAAAGCGTCACCAACTGAATCATCCATTCTTTCTTCAAAGAAATCTATCTCAAACTTTCTCAAGTCATCATTGATATTTTCGTTAACGTGTAAGTGACGACGTGCGAGTCCTTAGTTGAATATATAGCTTTGCATCCATAGGTCATAAAGAAAAGGGATTTTTCTAGTGGCAGTTCTAGTTGTGGTTGGATAGCCCATGACACTTGAGAGAAGTTGTCAACCCACGCTCCTTTGGAGCATCAAGTTTCTTCTCAGAGTGTATTTGATGATTTTATTGATGGCTTTGACCTGGCCATTTACTTGAGTATAGTGAGGTGTATAGAAGCATTTTTTCATAGATCTTTCTGACCTTTTTGTTGCCAAATTATTGTCCCTTGTCAGATACAATTGAGTGGAGGATGTCAAATAAACAAATGATGTTCTTCTAGAGGGACTCGAAATTGTTGGCTTCTATGATTTTGGTCAAAGGTCTATCCTCTACTTACTTAGTGAAGTAGTCTATGGAAACAATCGCCTCTTTCTTTTTATGGGGTACCTATATGGTCAACTTCCCACTTGGCAAAGGGCTAGACACAACCATGAGCACCTAGGATGGTGTCTCTATATAGTTGGAAAGCATTGACATCCATCGTATTTCTACACAAATTGAAAGGTATCATTTTTCAAGGTAGACCAATATTATCCTTACCTAAGCACCATTTGTACGAGTGTTGGTCCTCTGGTATGATTGTCACATACACCTTCATAAATTTCTTGGAAGACGTATGTTGTCTCTTTTCCTCATGTGCATCAAATGAGAAAAGATAAGAAGCCTCTTTTTCATAGCACATCATCTTGAAGAACAAAATGTGTTGTTCTTATCGTAATCTTGTGGGCCTTGTTTTCAGGTAGGACTTGATCTTTGAGGAAGGCTATGATTGGTTGTATTCATGATGAAGTGCCCTCAACCTACATCACCTTATCTCCCTTAGATATGGATAGCTTGGAAAATTGCTCATTTGACTCTATCTTGAGCAACTCAAAATCATTGTTGCTAGATAGCTTGGATAGTACACCGACATAGGTATTTTCAAGGCGTAGGATTTGCGCTATTCTCAAATGTTTCAAAATATGGTAGATCCATAACCTATTTGAGGCATGCGGCCATGCTCTTATCTATGGTGGTGAAGTTATTGTTAACTTAGCTCACCACTAACTGGGAGTTGATACTTACAAGTAGTCTATTTAATTACATTTCACGGGCCAATTTGAAGAATGATGGAGGGCCTTATATTCCGGATATTGTTGGAGGATTTGAATCCAAATTTTGCCATACAATTGAGCTTATGGCCTTATCGGCTTACTAAGACCACTTTTGCCTCTGGAGATTGCATCTCCAGACGAGCTATCTATGAAGAGCCTCCAAGTTTAGGTCTCAAAGAGTTTTATTCCCAACTTTACCTCAGGGACATTGATAAATTTTTCCACATAGTCTGTAAGAGAATGACCCTTGATGGAGGTTCTTGACTTGAAACTAATGTTAAATTCAGCTCTACAGCCCATTTTATCAACCTATCAAAGCGTCTAGCATTTGAAGCACCTCCTTAAGTGAAAATTTGTTAGCACGTGAATGATGTGGGCCTGTAAATATGGCTCAAGCCTCTTCAGATACAACTAAATATAGTATTAGAGGCTAATCGGCCTTGGGCTTGGAAAGGATGTGGTATAGCCAAGGTGTTCTTTAACTCTTTGAAGACGTCTTCGCTCTCCTCTGTCTATTGTAACTTCTTCCCTCCCTTGAGGCTCTATAAAAGGAAAAGGCATTTATAGGTGGCATTTGAGACGAAGCATCTAAGGGCTCACATTCTGCCCAGCTAGGCTTTATATCTCTTTCGAATTCTGAGATGACCTCATCTCAATTAATGTCTTTATCTTTATAGAATTGGCCTCAATGCCTGTTTGTTTGACCATGTTGCCTATGAACTTTTCAAACGTGACATTGAAAGAGCACTTAAGGGATTTTAACCTTACTTTTACATTCTTAAGATTTGAAAGTAGCTTTTAGGTGCTTGATGTGGTCTTTGGTCTTGAGGATCTTGACGAGCATGTTGTTCACGTATACCTTCATTGTTTTGATCTCGATTTCTACATGGGTCATGTGCCTAAAAGATTCTGAATCTATTCACACCCACATTATATTTCTCTTGTATATCAGGATAAACTATTGGAACACGTGACCTTTTCTAAAGTGGGAAGGGCAACCGCGTGTACTTCGGTGGTCAAGTCAGTAACTATTATAGATATATTTGGAAGTAAAATGTGAAGACGGAGGGTAGGAAAGAACATATATGAGAGCAATGTTATAGTTGAGTATGTAAAATTGCATAGTACCTTCAAATGACACTAAGTGTGAGCTTTTATAGTAGAAGATGATGAATGATTACCTTTGGATGAAAGGACACGTAGCCTCATCTCGATGGTCGATAAGTCTTCTCATGGGTTTCACTCCATCAATCACAACTGATGGGCATTTAATGTTTCTAAAAAGTAGCTACTCTTTTATCCTAGGCTAGCCTTTGAAATGTATACTGACTTGTTGACTGCGAAACTTCTATTGTAGAGATATCACATCAATTAATTTTAGGAAAACATTTGTACGAAAGATCTCTTGGACGAGTTGAAATGAGAGACGTCTTCTCTCATTAAAAGCTATTTGCCTTGGATTTACTCTATAGTAGGTTATAGCACCTCGCCTAGGCAATAAAAGGTTGGCCTCTACATGGCACCTCCTCAACTATGATGATGCATCCTTCGACTACCTCAATACATAACCTCGACTCGACCAGATAGGACGGTGATGTGAAATGCAGGCGTGAATGAACTTGCTAGCTGGCTGCCACGTAGCCATTGTTTGGATCCTAATTAGAGGAGCGTAACAAATAGCACTAATAAATAATATTTTAATAAATTAAATTTATCTATAGAAATTTCATTAATAAAGAAAAAGTTAAAATATAAGAATTAAGTATTAATGAAGAAAATATTTTCATGAATAAAATAACAGTTATAATATTATAAATGAAGATAAAATTATAAAAAATCTAAGGTTTCCAACAAAATATTAAAATAAAACGAGAAGAAAGAATAAAAGTTTTATTGACGTTGACCAGCAATCAAAATACCCTCACTTATAATAATGATATGTTACATGTGATTCCATCAAAAATCACTAATAGAAATTGTTTCTCTTTAGTTGTGAGTGGAGTACTACTCCTAAGTTAATAATTTTGGTTTGTCGTTCTTATCTCCATTAGAGAGGTATAGCTAATATCAATCATGCTACAATGCCAGATAAGTTGACAGAAAGGTTGACATAATGATATATGACATTCTATCATTTGACCGTTTGAAATAAAGTTAGCTTTTACATCCAGTTTTTTGCTGCCACTTACACTTCTATCACTGCATACGTCAAAATATTTCTAACAAAATGGTACAATCTAGCTAACATATCCCACCAGTGATCTCGCGCCCTACGGCTAGACTTGGGAGGAATTTTTTTTCCTTAAAACAACTTCTTACTGACAGCAGATGAAGAATAGGAATTAATTTGAAGTGTGCCCTTTTGAGTGCATTCATGTCAACTTGGCTTGGGTGATGAAGACACACATGTGTCTCTGTAGTACAATGGCGTGTACGGGTGCTGCTTAGTTTTATAGTACATACTTTAACTTGAGATTTGTGATCCTATTCAATTTTAAAATTTTTGTGAGTTTGTTGTTGACGATTTTAGAGTTAATAAATACTAAAAGTATTACAACAAATACTTTTTAGTTATTATAACAAAAAATAACGAAATAAATTGTTAGAATTCGAACAAGAATTATGTATACTGATACCGCTTATTAGGAATAGAAGAACTAGTTTATATGGCAAAATATGATGTAGCAATCACAACACAAGAAGAACTTGGCAGAGGAATAGAAAATTCAATATAATTTAGAAAAAAAATACAATGAATATTGTGTTTTTAACTTGTCTAATTTGTGTACAAAGCCATTAATCATGTAGACTATATATAGGACTTAAAAGAATGTGTTTTAGATGGAAAGATGACCAGAAATTACGTAAAAAAGGAAACAACATTTCGTTAAATAACTCTGTTACTTGAGCGATAGCCTATCGGGAAATGAGCACTGCAGTCGCTTGAGTGCCAAACAGGCGACAAGCGAGGAGCGAGGATGCCACTTCTAATGGCATCCATGTGCTAAGTTTCGGGATAAGTCTCATTTGTTGACCTCTTTAACACATTCTTCAACAAAAAAACACCAATTTCCAGTAGAATTTGGGTCACAATATTAACAAATCTCTTCATTGACACAAATTCCATTGCAATCAACAAATTTCAAGAATTTTCCTTCTAGAAATAAATTCGATTACAAACCTCAGGTACCAAAATTTGCTCGAATTATCACCACGAGCAACAAAATCACAAATAATTCAAAAGTTATTAAACAAGGTCGAAACATGTCTTGAAACAGAATCAACACCACAAAATGCTTCTGTAAAAGGTTTTTCGCTAGACTGAACACCTTGAACAACACTTAAAGAATACACAACTAAATCAGCTTCCCCTTACCTTTGTCGAGGCTTAATATCTTTCCTGCAGCAGCCATAATTTCTGAACTCGATTGAGCTGTATTTTTCAACATGAACCCCAAACCAAACTCCAACCACACTGTACCATACTAAATATACACCAAAGTACCAAACATTTGCTGATTGATCTTCAAAGATTTTGTATAACCTTGCAAAAATACAACTAGGACCTTCGCTATCCCTCCAACACAACACGGGCACTTTTACAATCCTTTAGAGCTCCACCTTCACTAGTAAACTTGTACCCATTCGAATCAAGAGTACTTAAAGAGAAAATATTTCTTTTCAAATCTGGAACGTGTCTCACCTCATCAAGTGTTCTAACCGTCCCATTTAACATCTGAAGTCTACCCCTTCCAATACTAGCTACCTTACAAGTTGTGTTGTTTTCCATAACTACAATACTTTTCGAAACTTCTTCATATGTCGAAAACGAATTCCGATTGGGACACAAATGAAAAATTCAAGTTGTATCAAGAATCCAATCCTTGTCAGTTTTGGAGTTGCCGTCAGAAATAACCAAAAGTTCTTCGTAACTGTAGCAATTTTTTGCAATGTTGGCCTCACCTGAAATTTCTTGTTGCTTTCCCTTCTGATTTGCATCAATTTTTTTTTTTCTATTCTGCAACTTAAAGAAATCCTTCTTTATGTGTCCATTTTTCCTTCAATAGTTACAAATTTTGTTACTGAAGTTAAACTTCAAATTGCCTATCTCATAACCACCATCAACAATAAGGTATTTTCCTTGAACCTCAAATTCAACAAGATGTTTCATCCTCCCATTCAAAAAACAAAACAATATATACTTCTTGAATGGTGAGAGTATCGTGATTATATAATATCATGTCTTTAAATGATATCAAATTTCATGAAATATGAAGCGTGCAACGCACACAATAAAATCAAACCAAAATCCTATTCATCGTACTTAACCTCCAAAGTCTCCAAATTACCGATGATTTGTTTAAAAACAACAAGGTAATTTTCTAGAAAAGTACATTTTGTGTACAGTGAGAATACAAACGCTGCTTCAGGTACAGTTTGTTAGTTAAACTCTTAATCATGCACAATTGCTCTAATCTCAACTATAATGTAGCTGCAATTTTCTCTTTTAAAATGTCCATAATAATATGAATTGAAAGATGGAAATGAATTCGTAATAGGGTCTTTAGATCATTACGCTGTTTCTCCTCCCTCGTTCAATTTGAGGACATCTTGTTAAATCCCAGCAATGCGTTGCCCAAATCCATCTGAGTAAACATTGCTCGCATCTTTACCTATCACAACGAAAATTTAGTTCTGCAATCCAAAATCGAGATATCAAATTTTATGGTTGACATCACAATAACAAAACCTCGAACAAATCAAATCTTAAACTCTGATATCACTTGTTAGAATTCAAACAACCGAACAAGAATTATGTATGTTGATACCACTTGTTAGGAATACAAGAAACGAGATTATATGACACAATATGAAGTAACAATCACAATACAAAAAGAAACTTGGCGGATGAATGGAGAATTCAATATAATATTGAGAAAGAATAAAATGAATGTCGTGTTTTTGACTTCTCTAATTTGTGTGCAATGCCATAATTGCATAGACTATATATAGGACCCAAAAAAATATGTTTTAGATGGAAAGAGTATAAAAAATCAAGTAAAAAGAAGGAAACAATATTTCTCCGTATAACTCTGCAGCTCGAACGATAGCCTCGCGGGAAGTGTGGGTTGAGCGCCAAACAGACGACAACAATGGCGCCTCCAATGGCATCCAAGCGCTAAGTTTCTTGACAAATTTCACTTCTTGACCTCTTCAACACATTCTTCAACAAACACACCACTTCCCAAATGAATTTGGGTTACAATATTAACGTAAACCTATTAAAAACGGTTAATAACAATGTTGTTTTGTACATTTTCGGGACTCTTCTCGATTAAAAATTCAAGTCAATATTAATTGAAATTGACAAGGAAATTTCAACTTCAGCTAGTGTTGTTTATCTTCTCAAGAATGTAATTTGTTATGGTGTACCTTTTCTAAACTAATTTAATGGAAAAGTATGAAATGTACAATTCCAATGTTAACTTATATAGCATAGTGGACCATAAGTCACGAAAACTAAGGGCCAACTAATTTCTATGCTCCCCCATCTTTCGAATGAACTTTGTTTATTAAATGTTTATTTCTTTTTTAATGAAAGTCGAAAATGCTTCTGTTCAAATCTTTGGGCATGCTAATACTATTTTCGTTTGAAATACTTTTAAAATGTTCAAAAACCTTAAGAAATGTTTTCGAAATGCGGAAAAAAAGTCTTCTATTTTTATATCTTTTGATAAAATTTTAGAAATTTCAAGGTAACCTTTCAAAAACCTTCGAATTAAAATGACATTTTTTTTTTCCAGATTTTGATAAAAGTAGATGAAACGTAGGATTAAAAAGTTCTGAAATCCATGATATATATAATTAAAATCAATTATTTACTTTAATTTATACTAAAATTTAGATTTTAATCCCACCAAACAGGCCTACGAGACAAACAACAGACGAAGGATTGCACCCTTTGCATATCACCAAGCTCTAAATATTCCTCTCTTAACTCGTCTTTTTTCCTTCCCCGTTCGAAAATGGGAAAATGCACTCTTATAGTGATTAGAGACTGTAAATTGTACATCCCTCTTACATGCATGTGGAGCCCACTAATTAATTAATTAGTGGGGCCCACATGTATGTGAGAGGGCTGTAAATCTTACAGCCCTTTAATCACTGTAAGAGTAGCATAATTCTTCGAAAATACCCCACTTGGCATCATTACCACAACCTCATCATCTTTAATTTCATGTTTTATTCATTATTTATTAACACTTTTCCTTGGCCGGCCCGGCCACTTCACCTAGAATTCAACCTTTTTTTCTTACAACTTTCCAATTTTCTTACATTTGATGATTATTTACAATTATCCGTGGCATTAGTCTTACTAGTATGTGGAATTTACCGCAATTTGACCTTCAATGTTACCTTTTCGCCGAAATACGACGTTCATTGGCATGCATGTTCATACACTATAAATGTTAACAAGATAGATCCAATGCTATTACAATACTCATGTTGGATCCCATTATCTAAAAATTTATTTTCAATTAAACATTTTCACAATAAAATATTTTCCATATAAATCCAAATTTTTTTCCTACCTTGAAACCACAATTTCTCCAAAAATTCACTATTACAAAATTTAGGCTATATAAACATGAAATTATGAACAGATAGACAACATGCCTATGTAGATAGATTAGAAAGCACTGCAACTAACTTGTGCGTAGCGTTCTTAAAAAAAAAAATTGAAGCTTGATTAGGTGTGGAAACGAAGTTTCAAACTTTATGAATTTAAGCAAGTTTAAGTGACGTCTAGGCGTAAAAAAACGCTTTCTTATTTTTAATATTATTTTAAAATTTTAATTATCTTAAAAGTTATTTAATAATTCAAATTACACATATCAAACATCTAAAATCATAAAATACTATGTTTATTTAAAAATTCTTATAAGTAGTCAATTATACAATTTTAAAATTTTTGAAATGCAAAAAATTAAACTACTCTTCATAGTTTCAATTTTCAACTGGACAAATCATACTTGATAGATTTATATCAACTTTATACACGCTTTCGAAGTTTATAAAAAAATAACGAGTCTCCAAATCATAATTATATGTGTAGATAACATCGTATCTTAATCTTATTTAACTCTTTGTTGAATACAATTATTTTTAACTTTTGCAAAGATAAAATCTTTTAAAAGTTTGAAATTAAAGTCAAATGTATTTTTTTTTTTTATTAGGAAGGATATTGTATCTAACTCAACCTAACAAAATCGGCTTGTTAGGGGATGATTGCTCTCATCTTATTAAGTGGATCGTGTAAATATTGTTGGGAATCTACTTATGCATGCGCAGCGGAATTAAACGATTTTCGATTCCCAAACACAG
>CAIGRR010109194.1:0-14266 GCA_903798365.1 Fraxinus sp. 1973-6204 | reverse complement strand
TCCAAAATGTGTTATTTTGGAAGAATGTATTTCGGAATGTAGATTGATGGAGAATGTGTGGTTGAAAAAGAAGGAAAAGTAATTGATGTGATAGAAAATATTATTTTATTGAAAAATATGTGGTTGAAATCGAGTAGAAGAATTATAATGAAAATTTTAATGTGTACCATATAGACTTATAGTCATTATGTTATCTAATTATATTATTTTTCTTTTTCTTTTATTTTTTTAAAACCAAAAATGTCTAAAAAAAACCCAAACCTAAGCAACAGATCTCTTCCCCAGTCTCCCTCTCAAAAACCCAACCCCAAAGCCTTATCACAATCTCTCCTCTTTTCCTATCATTCTTCCCTCAGGCCTTATCCGTAATCCCTCAAAACCCTTCATCTTAAAGTGTTCTTAACCTTCAATTCCTTATTACTCCCTCCATGGATTCTAAGGAAGAGACGGCGTTTTCCGTTTCAGAGACTTCCTCAGGTTCTTCTTCCTCTTCTTCTTCTTCTTCTTATATATCTAATAATCAAAATTTATTGAAAACAAGTGTTGTGGACAGTGATGAGGATAATAGTGAGAATGGGATTAAAGATAGTGTTTCTGATGAAGAGGACGAGGGGGGTTATGTTAGTGGGCAAGAGGAGTTTGAACCGGCTTCGGAGAAGCTGGTTTTGACGGGGGCGGATGGGGAAGCTGTAGGGAAGGGCACTGAGGATAGGGGTTTTGATGAGGCTGCGGGAGTTTCGATGGCAAAGGTCGATGCTTTGCCGATTTCTGGGGTTTCTGGGAATGATAGCGGTGTTGAAAAAGGGACTAATGATGACGAAAAAGATGGGGTTTTGTTGGGGAAAGATTCTGTTGATGGTTCAGCTGCTATTGCTGATAGTGATACTATGGAATCGAAGGTGGCTGGGATTGACGGTTTAGAGGCGAAGGGTGAAATTCAGAATTCTAATTTGGACGAGGGAGCAAAAGGAAGTGGTGGTGACTTTCTAGATAGTTCTGAGAATAAGGAGGTTGAAAATGCGGAATTGAATGCAGAGAAGGAGGTGGAGAAGGTTGAGATGGATAGAGACGAGGCTGAGAAGAGTCAGAAGACCGAGTCTCTGACCAGTGAAGCTCTGGCTACTGAACAGGATGCAAAAGGGGATTCTGTTGAACTGGCAGAATCAGAGTTGGCCGAAGCAGGTGGGGTGAAATTCACATCGGAAGGGGATTCTGTTGTTGGTACTATGGATGTGGATACCCCTGGACCAGGGGTGGCTGTTGTTCAGCCTACAGATGAAGACATCAAAATGGAGGAGGTTCCAGTTGATGAGGGTGTGGAACTGGTTGGCGCAGCTATGGAAATTAGCCATGGGAGTGAAGAAGCATCAAGTGTGAAAATCAAATCTGAAGGGGATTCTGTTGTTGATACCATTCATGTTGATATGCCTCGGCAACGGGTGGATGTTGTTGGGGAGGTAGGAAACGAAGTTGAAAATGTGGAGGTTCCAGTTGATGAGAATGGGGAACCGTTTGGTGCTGCTTTTGAAACTATTCATGGAGTTGACGAAGCACGTAGTGTGGAATTCCCAACCGAAGGTGATTCCATTGTTGATACCATTAAGGTTGACACACTTGTGCCCACTGTGCCCGGGGTGGTGGTTGTTGGGGAGACTGATGAAGAAATTGAAAGAGTGAAGGTTCCAGTTGATGAGAACGCTGAACCAGTTTATGAAAGCTCTGAGTTCAAGCCAATTGAACCTCACAATAATGCTGTTGCAGATGAAAAGGATGAGAAGATTGATGCAAGATCTGTCGATGATGTGGCAAATGGAGTTCACATGGGTGTGACAACAAATGATTTGGTCGATGGAGATGGAGCTCAGGATGTCGAGAATATTGTACAGAAGTCGGAGAACAGATTTAACACAGTTACCGTTTCTGAGATTGGAACAGGAATGAAGATTAGCAATGATAGAGATGTCGGACTCTTGAGTGGAACAGCAGGAGCAGATGAAGATACTAATCGCAAGTATGCCCATGTTAATTTTGGTGATCAATTGGAGGAAGGGGTGCACGAGGAATCAGAACCTGAACCATTCTTTGAGCCACATGAAATTAGAGAAGCTGAAGATGAAGGGCAATATCAAACGAATGAAGAAGCTGATCATGAAGACTTGATATCAGATGAGGCAACTGATGGTATGATATTTGGAAGTTCTGAGGCCGCCAAGCAGTTCATTGAGGAGCTGGAACGGGGATCAGGTGGTGGTTCACGCACTGACAGTTCGCTTGAGCACCCTCAAGGGATTGATGGTCAAATTGTCACAGACTCAGAAGAAGAAGAAGAAGCCGACACAGATGAAGAAGGAGATGGTAAAGAGTTTTTTGATTCTGCTGCCTTGGCAGCTCTTTTGAAAGCTGCAACAGGTGCTGATTCAGACGGTGGCAGTATCACCATAACCTCTCAAGATGGATCTAGGCTTTTCTCTGTCGAGCGTCCGGCTGGCCTGGGATCTTCACTCCGGTCTTTGCGACCTGCCCCACAACCAAACCGCCCCAACATTTTCACACCTTCCACTTTTTCTGGGAGGGGAGAATCTGAGAACAACTTGAGTGAAGAAGAGAAAAAGAAACTGGAGAAGTTACAGCAGATCAGAGTTAAATTTTTGAGGCTTGTTCATAGATTAGGCCTGTCTCCAGAAGAATCCATGGCAGCACAGGTTCTGTATCGGTTNAGTTAAATTTTTGAGGCTTGTTCATAGATTAGGCCTGTCTCCAGAAGAATCCATGGCAGCACAGGTTCTGTATCGGTTCACACTTCTTGCAGGAAGGCAGAATGGCCAAATTTTTAGTGTGGATGCTGCCAAGAGGATGGCTGTGGAGCTTGAAGCAGAGGGAAAAGATGATTTGGACTTCAATGTGAACATCTTGGTTCTTGGAAAATCTGGAGTGGGTAAAAGTGCTACCATAAATTCGATATTTGGAGAGGAGAAAGCACCAATCGATGCATTTGAAACTGGGACGACTTCTGTTAAAGAGATTAGTGGGTTTGTTGATGGAGTTAAGGTTGTGGTTTCTGACACACCTGGTCTCAAGTCTTCTGTAATGGAACAGGCTTACAACCGCAATGTATTGTCTTCTGTAAAGAAGTTCACAAAGAAAAGCTCACCAGATGTCGTCCTCTATGTGGACCGATTGGATGCTCAAACAAGAGATCTTAACGATCTACCACTACTGAGGACTGTTACTAGTTCTCTTGGCCCCTCTATCTGGCGAAGTGCAATAGTCACCCTTACACATGGTGCCTCTGCACCTCCAGACGGACCTTCTGGTACACCTCTGAGTTACGAGGCGTTTGTTTCTCAAAGATCGCATGTTGTCCAACAGTCCATTGGGCAAGCGGTAGGTGATCTACGTATGATGAGTCCAAGTCTGATGAATCCTGTTTCTCTTGTTGAAAACCACGCCTCTTGCCGGAAGAACAGGGAGGGTCAGAAAATACTTCCCAATGGCCAGAGTTGGAGATCTCAGTTATTGCTGTTATGCTACTCGATGAAGATATTATCAGAAGCAAGTTCTCTCTCGAAATCAAATGATCCATTTGACCACCGCAAGCTATTTGGTTTTCGAGTCCGCTCACCACCTCTTCCGTACATGCTGTCATCGATGTTGCAGTCTCGTGCACATCCAAAGCTTCCTTCTGAGCAGGGCGGTGACAATGCTGATTCAGATATAGACTTGGATGATTTTTCAGATTCTGATCAAGAAGGAGAAGATGAATATGACCAGCTCCCTCCGTTTAAGCCTTTGAGGAAAGCTCAGGTAGCTAAACTCAGCAAAGAACAGAGGAAGGCATATTTTGAAGAGTATGACTATCGGGTGAAGCTACTTCAGAAGAAACAGTTTAAAGACGAAATCAGAAGAATGAAAGAATTTAAGAAACAAGGGAAGCTTCCTGCAACTGATTACGGTAATCCGGAGGAAGAAGCCGATGCTGTAGCTGCAGCTCCTGTGGCAGTTCCTCTACCAGACATGGCCCTGCCACCTTCATTTGATGGCGATAATCCTGCATACAGGTACCGTTTCTTGGAGCCAACTTCTCAGTTTCTTGCAAGACCAGTTCTAGATTCCCATGGTTGGGACCATGATTGTGGATATGATGGCGTTAACCTCGAACATGGCCTTGCTATTGCCAATCGCTACCCAGCTGCATTTACAGTTCAAATCTCGAAAGATAAGAAAGACTTCACGCTCAGTTTGGATTCCTCGGTTTCAGTTAAGCACGGGGAGAATATCTCGAGCATGGCAGGGTTTGACATTCAAAGTATAGGAAAGCAACTTGCATACATAGTCCGAGGTGAAACCAAATTCAAAAATTTGAAGAAGAACAAGGCGGCTGGTGGGATGTCTGTTACTTTTCTAGGTGAGAACGTGGTGCCTGGTGTGAAGATTGAGGATCAGATTACATTGGGAAAACAGTTTGTTTTAGTTGGTAGCTGTGGTGCCGTTCGTTCACAGAGTGAGACTGCGTATGGAGCCAACTTTGAACTGCAACGTAAGGAGCTCGACTCTCCAATGGGCCAGGTTCAATCGACCCTCAGCATGTCTGTGATCAAATGGCGCGGCGACTTAGCTCTCGGGTTCAACAGTCTGGCTCAGTTCTCGATCGGGCGTAATTCTAAGGTTGCTGTCCGAGCCGGGATTAACAACAAGCTCAGTGGTCAGATCACCGTAAGGACAAGTAATTCGGAGAATCTCTCTCTTGCCCTGGCTGCTATCGTTCCAACTGCAATTTCCATTTACAGGAAATTCTGGCCTGGTGTTGCGGACAAGTATTCAATTTAATAGTCCTCTTTTCTTGCGGTGTTGCATTCTTTTAGTTATATCACTCATGTTACATGATTATGCATTTATCATTTTTACTGCATTTCAAATAAATGTTGTAGTTTTTTTCTTATACATTGCTGCTCAAACTTTTTTTGGCGTGATAATGTACTTTCAATGAGATGACATGAGAAGATAGCGAATTGTCTTTCCTTAGTTGCTCCTTTGTTATCTTTTTGTAATGGAAATGCTGATGTGCCTTGAGTGGAGCAAAATATGTAAATTGGATCGAGCTTAAAATTACTAGGGTCCTGCTTTCCCTTGTGGTTCCTCGATCCATATCTTCGGAGGAAACGGGCAATTCCCATATATCTTCGGAGGAAATGCAATTTGAATAGGGCATGTGAATTCAACGCATCACAAAACGCACGTCAGATTCACTTCAAAAGACGCCTAAACGTGCAACCCACCTCACCACCACGCGACAAAAAGGAAACGCTAATTCTACCGAGAAGGGAGAGAGATCCAACAAAGCGACTATAGAATAGGTAATGGCTTGCTAACAGCGAGGGGTATACTGACAAATTTACAGCATGCTAAGCAACAAGCCTAGTGTTACATATATGAAATTCCCTACTCCCTATGACGTCATTTTCATCTGAGGAATGGAATCCTATGCAACATTGTACCCACGGTGGATTCCTCGGGGAAGATTCGGATTCCTGAATACCGAGCAACTTGTTCATCTTAGTAGTTAGTGTATCAACGTCAGGGTAGCCACCGAAAAACACTTCCTGCGAAAGCATTACAGAAATATCAGAAATCACCGCACTACTAAAGGAAAATACTCGAATAGTTGTGACTCAATCGAACTGCTTTCTATATGTAAGAAAAACACGTCTTACAGCATTATCCAAACACAATAGAGCATGTATTCTTGCGGTTGGATCCTCTAAAGTCATTCTTATTCTGTAATTTCCAGCAGGCGATTTGAAGTATGCGGCGCGGGAAGGATAAACAGCCACGAAGCGAACAATGCATTTAAACCCACCATGAACCTGTAATAGATGGGAAAAATAAAATAAAACCCTATAAGCCGTGATTGATTAGTTGATAAATATTAAATCCCAGAAACCAATTGTTTAAAAAAAAAAAAAAATGGTGATTTGATTTCTGGGATAAGCATCAGTAACATGAACATGACATTGGCAAAAACTACCAATGGTGACAAGAGAAGATCCAACATTGTTGAAAAATGGGCCTGCTCGTTACCTGTCACTGAACTAGGAAAAATGATAAACATCAAAAGACAAAGAAGGATCCAGCAGAATTTCTCTTGCTAGATTGGCAAACAAAAGCAGTGTTGTAAAACTTCGATTAGTACAGAAAAATGAAGAAGACAACTGCCAATAAATTACCAGTCAAGATTTCGGAAATAGGATTGGCGGCAGAAGGAATCCGACCCCGTTCCAATATTCTCTCGTTACAAACCCTAATAGATAATCCAATTATGATTTAAGAATGATTCATGATACAAGTAAAGAGGCTATATACAAGGTTGTTGACTGGGCCAAGTCTCGTGTTTTGTGGCAAAATGCCCAAGTGAGAAAGGGTTACCTTAAACGGTCAATAACGCTATTGTCTTTCTCAGACAACGGTCGACACTTGGTCGCTTGAGTTAAAACTCCTTTCCACAAACCTGCCTCGGTTTTACAGTGAAGATTACGCATCCTAACCCAATTTCCAACAAACTGAAAGTGAATACCACTTTCCTCGTATACTTCACTGGCTACAATTCTCAACACTGTCCCAACATGTGGAAAATTGCGTAAAACATCTTCATGCAAATGTACTGGTTCAATCTGTAGAGCTAGAGCAATCTGCTCTTCATCTGTAAGCCTAAAATACATACACTTCATGTTGTTTTTCACTTCCTCTTTCATGTAAAAATACTTATCGAATATCACTGCCTTACTCAATGCTACAAGATGTATAAATAAACATACAGATGTATACAAGTAATCACATATCAACAAGGCAAATCCAAGATGCACCTAAGAACCTCTAGTGGAAATTAGACATCTTGTATGCTTTGTCATGTAAGAACTTCATCCTCTTATAGTTGACAATCTAAGTGCTCCTCAATGTGAATCTTGTATGCTATGGGCGACTAGTCTATAACAAGCAGTTGATAACTTTGTCAACATTCTCAATGGCCATAAATAATCACCATCAAAATTTAACTTCATAATTATCTACGTGAGATCTCTATGCTAACAAGACCGGGGCAGAGAAGGAATTTTTTCCTCAGGAGAACAAACTGGAAGGTTGCTATTTTGTCTCATTTCCTTCTATCAATCATATATCATTTATTGGTCAAACGCGATTTCTGTTTGTTGCTAACTAATATATATAGTTATCAATAACACGGATCAATATTTATGTTTAGTGATTATCAATTTGCTGAACAGAGCCAATCAAAGGATGGACATCAGTAGAGTTCCGATATGTTACCTTACAAATTCAAATATTTACCACAGATTTGGACCCAACAAAGAGCCTCATAAGGTCTTTGTTCCTCAGATTAGAACCCACGTTATCACCTTTTTTTCACAGACTCAGCAACATATCGTAAGGACAAGGTAATGATGGTAACTCTCTAATTATTAATCTCGGATGACAGAGAATTTATTAGCAGAGCTCATATTAAGTTCCCATAAATTTTTAAAAAGAATTCTTTTGAATTGAGACAGCATAGCACAAATTATTTTTTAACACATTCTCCTCAATTTCATTTTATATTTTGAAGTTTTATGTCCTTGGTATACAAACGTGAAAAAAATTCAAATCTATTATCTCTCTTAATAATCATAAAAGAAAAATGGGACTTACCTGCACCCTTTACGAATGCAAGGTAACAGTGGTTCATGTTCAACTTAACCGAATTGAAGATAAGTATAGCAAAGAAGTAATGTGTCAAAAACATGGAGAAACTAGATTTTGTAAACCTTTTAAGATTTAGATAGCTACTACATTAATTGCTCGAATCCATTCCTACAATTTTAATTGAAAATGTAAGTAATATACAGAGCAGAAGAAAGTAATTTTTATTTAATTTTCATTCCTCTGCCATATAACGTTAACTTAGTAGACTACCGGCATAAATGGTTAAGACTACAATGAAAAAAATAAAAATAAATAAATAACCTACTTAGTATTTATGCTTAGGGGAGGTGCATCAGTTCCATCCCACACAAACAGCATCCACTTGCCACTAGATACTTCACAGGAATAGAGAACCTAACACACGTATAACGAACATACAAACAGATAAAATAATTAGGCATTACTTCTCATAAAAAAGGTTAGTACTTAGATTAGATACAGTGTGGCAAGTGTGGAGCAGAATATAAAGCAAACATGAATCACCTTGCACACTAGATCAACATACAACTTTCCTTCAATATCTTCCAATGACACTACGTGTTGACTAATGCCTGCAACATTTAAATTTAGCACCAGCTGTAAGTAATTTACATATAATATCATCAGTGGAGAGAAAAAAGAGAATAGCAAACCATGCAACTTCTCATTTCTTGAAAAAAAGTTTAGAAGTAACCATCCACTTGAAAAAACTGATCGTGAAATAAAATGAACTTTTAAACTAAAAGTAAAATAGTGTGCACTTTCAGTTACACCTAATGTAGAATCAAATCATGAGAAAATACCGGCATCGAAAGGGGTAATCTGTGACCAGTTCCTCAAGCGTCGGATAAAGACCTTATCAGAATCCAGAAATTGAAATGTGGGAGAAACTTGATAGGGTCTGAAATCATCACCAACTCTTCCATCAAAGAGAGCAAATGAAGAGGTCTTGTTGAAAATTGCTGAAGGCTTTTGCTCATAGTTTTCTATCTGCACGTGAATTTCAAAATTAAGAGCTTGTTTGGTACCAATTTTAAGCCAATTAAAATTGAAAATATAGTCATTACTAAACTTTGTTTTATGGAAAACAAGCAAATTTTATTACAAGGATCAATAAAAATAACATGGTAGTAAAAGTAGCAACATTTAGCATACCCAAACATCGCAGAGAAGGATGATGTCTTTGTGGGCTCGTATGCGGGGCAAGGCATTGATACTTGCCATGAAAACATTAACGCATAACTCTTGATCATTTTGAGACTGATCAATAATCTTGAGAATAGTGAAGTAATCTGTTATTACAAAAATATCAAATTATTAATCAAATAATAAAGTTTATGATATCTAAATAATAAAAACAAACGTCTCGTTGGATGGATTTTTTGACCTCCAAAAGCATAAAATTGCTAAATAAACTCTTCTTCTTCTTTTCCCCAATTTACTTCTTTTACACTCTTTAAACAGAGATGCAACAAAACCCGTAATTCCTAGAAAATAGATACTACATTAACCCACTAACCCATGTAATGCCATTCAACAAAAACAGTAAACAAAATGAAATCTTACAAATTAGACAAAAAGGCACAGTAATGAAAAGTAAAAGAGGTGAAACTGAAACAGAAACAGAAACAGTACCAGAGCCGTTGGACTTGCAGGGAATGGAGAATTCAACTACAATGCCAATAATATTGATTCTGCGGTGGTAGTAGTTGCCTACGTCCTTCACTTTCACTATATACCGACGCATGGCTTGATAGTTTACACTCTTCTCACTGATCCGTGAAAATAAATTGATAAAAGTAGAGAGGGATTTTGGTAGTGTTATAAATGGCTACTTCTGTTGGAAGACCAAAATTTCTCACCACAAAGCATGACTTTACCAAAAGCCAACGCGACGTTTGTTTGCGCTTATAATTACATTCCTAAAAGTAATTTCTATTAACAAATAATTAATTTTAAAACCCGGTTAAATCCATCAATGACACCCAACTTTATATTTGGTGTCACCATGACCACTCAATTCGATTTTATTTCACAATAACCACTCAACTTTACACCCGATGTTACCGTGACCATCCATTTTGATTTTATTTCACTATAATCACTCAATTTCATATTACGTTTCACTATAGTCACCTAACTTCTTTTCACTATTTTCATTAATTTTAAAATGGGTAAAACGGTAATTATATATATAATGAATTAAAATAAAAACTATTTAAAAAATAAAATAAAAGTTTATATAAAAAAAATTACTTAGGATGTGTTTGAACCACATTATTTTGGAAGAATATATTATGAGCTCCCGTTTGGTATACATTAAAAAAATTTCATTTTCATTCTTTTACTCATTTTCAATCACACATTTTTCAATAAAATAATATTTTCCATCACATCAATAATTTTTCCTTCTTTTTCAAATAATAGATTGATGGAGAATGTGTGGTTGAAAAAAAAAAGAAAAGTTATTAACGTGATGGAAAATAATATTTTATTGAAAATGTGTGGTTGAAAATAAGTATAAGAATGATAATAAAAATTTTAATGGTTTTCAAATGGGGGATTAAAAAAACTAAAATAAAATAAAAAAATTACCTTTTCAGGATAAAATAAAAACTTATTTTAAACAAAAAAAAAAGTTTTTAAATTCCTTAAAAATTAAAATACAGTAAAAATTATTTTAAAATATATATTTTTAAAATAAAAAATATATATTTATTTTACATATATAATTCAAAATTATCATTTTACCCCTTCAAAATCAGTGAAAATATGGGTTAAATTAATCAATAACCACCAAACTCTATACTTTATATCACAATGGCCAACCAATTTGATTTTGTTTCACCATGTCATCCAATTTGAATTTTTTTTTTCTCACCATGACCACCTACTTTTATATAACATTTCATCATAACCACTCAATTTCTTTTCACAATTTTCACTAATTTTAAAATGAGTAAAATGATAAGTTTGTATTATATATATATAATAATTTTTTTAGAAAAGTTTTTTTTTTATATTTATAAACGTTTTTTTGTTTAAAATAAGTTTTTATTTTATTTTATTTATTTAGGAACTTTTTTTAAAATAACTTTTTATTTTATTTTATTTTTCTAAGTAACTTTTTTATATATGTTTTTATTTTATTTACTATTTTTAAAATTAGTGAAAATGGTGAAAATAAATTGGGTGGTCATGATGAGATGGGTGTATGACATTGGGTGGTAATAGTGAAATAAAATAAAATTGAGTGGCCATAGTGACCAAAAAAAAAAGTTAGGTGGTCATGGTGAAACAAAATCAAATTGAGTGGCATGGTGATACCAAGTAAAAAGTTGGGTGGTCAATGATGGATTTAACCCGTGAAAATGGTGAAAAAAAATTGAGTGAACATGGTGAAATATTATATGAAATTAGGTGGTTATAGTGAAACGTTATATGAAATTGGGTAGCATGGTGAAATAGAATAAAATTTGACTATATATAAAATTAGGTAGTTATGATGAAACAAAATCAAATTAGGTGGCAATGGTGACACAAAGTATAAAGTATGGTGGCCATTGGTGGATTTACATCATTGTTATTTAGGTTTTGTTTGATTTTAATTTTTTTCAAAATACATTTTTTCTATCGCACATTTTTCATTAAAATAATATCATACGTAAATTAAAAATGTTTTCTTTCTTTTTAACCACATATTTTCCATCAATCTACTATTTCAAAATACATTTAAAAAAAATCAAAAAAATTGGGGCTCAAACGCGCCCTTAGTCCATGTTCACGTTAAATTTCTTATTTTTTTTTTTTTAAACTCATTTTGTCCTTATTTGAGACCCACTTTGTTTATAATAATGATTTTTTCAATAAAGTGTGATTAAAAATTGGGTTAGGCTAGGTGTACCAAAACTTTTACATAATCTTTCACCTAATGGATCCATTAGGTGAAAGATTATGTAAACAATTTTGTACAAGTAGATTTATCCTTAAAAAGTAAGAAAAGATTTAGTTTTACGTGCAAAAATATTATTTTTAAAGAATACGTGATTGAATAAAAGTTTGAGAAAAAAAAAATGATTTTTTTTTTAAAAAAGGACTCAAAAAAATGCTATATGTACTACACATTTAATGTGACCCACCATTCTTAACAAAGGCTTCCATCCAAAAATTATCACATAATGTATTGAGGCATTACATTTTGGACATACGAGCTTGTTTGGCTAAGCTATAAGTTATATCCAAGTTCCAAGTAAATAAGTAACTTTTGATGTAATGCTTTTATCGATTGAAGTCTAGACTAAAGGCTTTTGACATGATTTTAAAAAAAGCTAAAATGAGTTTTAGAGACAAAAAAAATTGCTTTTGGATCGGTTTGACTAATTTTATGAAAATGCTTTCGATAATCAGAAGAACTTTTAGAGGACGTCAATCCAATATGACTTCTTTTAAAAATATTTTCGAAATAGAAAGCTCTTTTGAAATCTAATTTTCAAACAAAATTATGGTAATTTCTCCCAAAAACTCTTCTACATAAAGTAAACCCTTATTTGAGCCCCATTTTTGTAAGATAATATATTTTGGAATAGTAATTTTTTAGAGACAAATATGAGGTTAAAAATTAAGGAAAATTTTTCGATTTACGTATAAACTTATGTTATAGAAGAATGTGTGGTTGAAAATAAATTTTAAAAAAATTGGTTTTTTTAAAAAAAAATAAAAATGGAGACCAATCATAGGCAATAAAAGCAATAACCACATCAAATGGTCCTATCTGAATAACCTTTTTACATTGAAGGATGACCAAGTGTATCTTCGATTAAGCTGCTGCCTATGCAAAGCATTGTCGACAGTCGAAGTAACTTTTCCAGTGATACTTCTTCCATATTGTTCCGCTCTGGACTTAATCCTTGTTTTACTCCAATTTTTTTAAATTCATTTTTTTCAAATTAATTTTTACTCACATATTTTATGACACCCACAACTTCATAATTTTATAATCACACATTTCAAATCTACTAAAAATCTAATTTTTAATCAAGTGAAGCAGGGGCTTAGTCGATTACAAAATTTATGTAAACAACAATCACGATGTGATTATATTATAATCAATTTATGAATAAAAGCAATACTAATTGATTATAAATTGAAAATTGGCTTCGAAGATAAAGATAAGGCTCCATAAACCTAAAGAAGTTCGCATCGCAGTAGTTAATGACCTAACTTCTTTAGACCTTTGAGGAGATGGAGAAATGAACCCAAGCCAAATAGGATTC
The DNA here is from genome assembly GCA_903798365.1 of Fraxinus sp. 1973-6204. Taxonomy (NCBI): domain Eukaryota; kingdom Viridiplantae; phylum Streptophyta; class Magnoliopsida; order Lamiales; family Oleaceae; genus Fraxinus; species Fraxinus sp. 1973-6204. The sequence continues at coordinate 1,262 of CAIGRR010109194.1, read as the reverse complement.
ATGTATTATATCTCAAATTTATTGAGAACAAAACTTCAATCGGGAAAACCCAGTGCGCAATTGTATCCATTTCAAGTTAAGACATGCTACAAACATGTTTAAATTTCTAAACAGGAATTTCTTCAACATAAAATGTTTGCCATCAATGAAAATAGGGATAGACATCTGCCTATCGGATGATCTTTGTTTTCTTCTTTTGACCTGCAAATAATACGAGGAAATCCTGCTATCTTTCTATCTTGCTCAAAAATGCTTCCATTGGTGGCAATTCCTTCACAATGTCTTGCCAATCCGGCATGCCCTGAAACGTTCAAGAGTCGATCTTGTGAGATATTCCACATAAAACTGTAGTATATCATGTTTGATACTGGACAGAACCAAACAGTATTAAAGAAGAAAAGGCAATATCCTCCCATTGTATTTTCAGTCTTGTCTAAACCGTGCACCAAACATAAAGTATCATTCTTGTTATCCTACGGCATAACCCTACGAACAAACAGTTACAGAAGCATTATATATGTACATAACTAGCATAAGTCCAACAAACCTTCAAATTTAATTTAATTGTTCAGATTAAAGCAGAGATCTATGGAATGGTGAAAACTAATCACCATAGGACAAAATTCGTGAGATTGATTATTTCTGTATTTGGAAACCATGACTACCGCAAAAGATATCAATCCAAAATTCATTATCCCCCCTTCTCCAGCGGAATTGTAGGGGGGCAGGAGTGAGATATTTTAGCATTTTATGAGTTAGAAGTCCACAGAAAAAGTTGTCCTTTCTGGAGCACTTACCCGCCCTGATTTTCGAACACGGCCATCTAAACGGAGAATTATGAAGACATCTTCACCAGGAGTGATGCCTTCTGACTTCTGTTGATCCCTGATCCACCTGACAAGGGAAATATACGAAAGGACGGTAGACACCAAACTTTAAGCAGTCTAGATAATACGCGGAGTAAATGAAAAATAAACAAACTGGGCACAACTTTGAACTTTTTCTTTTCTTTTTTATTTGTTACATTGGAGCTTTACGAGCGACGGACAACCCATACCCGTGGAGAAATATCCCAAGACTTATTCATGGGAGAATTGTGATGGGAGGTAAACTTATCTACATTTACACAGATAGACATCACTTGATTACAAGGGACAACAAAAAAAAATATAAAAAGGAAATTTCAGCATGCCTTTCAAAAGACATAAATCCAAGATTAAGTCCATTTGCAAGTTACTGAGATGCTCCAAGTAATGATAAGG
>CAIGRR010109165.1:0-11657 GCA_903798365.1 Fraxinus sp. 1973-6204 | reverse complement strand
TTTGCACGGTAAACTTGAAATGCCTGGACCCATGTAATTTCCTCAAGTAGCAAAACCCTAGCGCAACCTAGGACTCGAATGCTGAATCAACAAGCCCAATTTCGTATCCTCGATCAATTTCTTTTTATTATCTCATTTTCCCAATTTTATCCTTGTTTTTTCCATTGAGTTTTAAGGGAAAAAAATTAAGAAAAAGATTATTGGAAAATATATGTTGCTTCTCAAAGAAAAATAGGCCACAAGGGGCAACCAATTTTTCATTAGCTAACCAACATTGGTTACCAAGGGTTATACCAAAATCATGGTGAATTAGAATGGACTCGAGTTCTGTCTTCATGAGAATCAATTGGACGAGGATATGGGGAAATTCCAAGTTTGGATATAGGATATTATTCGCGAGACAATATCATAAACATCCATCACCTTTTGACAATATCAAAGACATCCTCACATTTTCAGAATATCGTTAAACTCTCATATTTCTAAATTTAAGTATCACACACACAACCTAACCACTTTTTTAGCCATATATCATCCCATGAAACTGATATACTTAAAATTATCTAGCGATAAAAAGATGAATTTTCTACAATTAGTTACAATTTAATTTGCTCAAAGTAGCTTGTAGAAATATAAATTGACATATATAGTGAGCTCATTTGACATATTTAAAATTTTGATCATTACTTATTTTGTTTTAAGAATTATGTTACATGTACATCAGAGTTTACGTCCTAGTGTACATAATGTTCAACTGTCATTTCATTATTGGTTGGTGGAAAAACAGTTCATGAAATTTACATTTTTAACCACATATTTCATTATATTCACAACTTTTATTACTTTTCAACAGTACATTTCATTCAATTTTTATCAAAATCAACTAAAAATTTGTAAATATAAATTTTCATTGATACATTCGCATTTGTTAATATTTAAATTACGAATTTGTAATACATATAATTAATTAAAAATCTTAAATAATTTATTATCAAAATTTTCAACAATTTATTGTTGTGCTTGGAATCAATCATGAATCTCAATCTTGGTCAAGAGATTCAAGATTAAAGTCATTTTTTTAAAAAAAAAATTTGAAGGAAAAAAGATTGAAGTGTAAATTCAAGTATGCATATGACAACTAAAATCACCAATAATAGCTGCCAATGCTATAAATCTGAAATACCATCCCACTTAAGGATGTCGGTTGATCCGACAACTACAATATTACCATTGGAAAACATAAATTTTTGATTTAAATTCCCACAAGGTACTATTAATTAGTTTCAAGAAAGTAAAAACAAGAACCATCGACAAACCAAGCATTTATTTACACCATGAAGAAGATGAGAATTTCAATAGCATTGCTAGTTCACGCACCAGCAACTTCTATGTAATTCTTGAATTCTGGAGTACTGAAATTCAGTGGTGAAAGTGAAGACGATAGTGTTGGGGGCCATAATTGGGCATTCTTCACCTTTGATATGCTTGCAAGAACCCCTAAAGGAGTCACATCTCCAATCACTGTCACTTTCTTTGCTGCAAAGTCTATGTTGAAGTCTTTCACCCCTGCTCACCAAACAACATACTGAGTGAGGAAGAATAATAGACAAAAACACGACGTAAACTACACTTATCCTCTCGATTGCGGATCCATCTTGGTTTTACGTTTAGATCGCCCTAATATTCCTACGATACAAGGTCTTTTGGAGGCCTGCCTTTTTGTAGGGTCATGTTGGTTGATCGACCTTCAAAGGATTATATAGCGTTCCATTATGTCTTAGATTGTCCGAAAATTCTGGCGGCCAGTTTTTTGTGGATGGTACTCTTATTTTTCGTCATAGTGAAAGTATGTTGCGGAAAATGGACGTAACTTTAACGCAGAGGTATATAAATATGTGTTCTTACTGTCTAATGTGTTATTACTATCGAAAGTAGAGATTAAGGCCTTGTCTGTAACAACGACAGTATTGCTTTAGTAGTAATCAAGATTCAAGAAAAACTCAAGTACATGTCTGATATGCAGTATTAAATCTTATACAATTAAAAAGAATTTAGTTTATTTTTCTTTGTTATTGTTATCCAATTCACCTTATCAAACATGCGGGTATCGTCTTTAAATAGTCAAATATTTCGTAGCCCCACCGCCTCACCCCACTGCCCACACACATAAAACAAAAAGAAGAAAGAAGTTGAGAGGAACAGAGAAACAAATATGCATACCTTCCATTCTAGATATATGTTTTCGCATTTTCCTCTCACATCCTCTGCAGTGCAGGGATACTCTAAGAACAACCACCTGCAACCAAACATTCAAAATCACTTCATTCATTAAAATCATTTTAAGACTCAAAAGGATATTGGTATTGATAGTGTTAAAGAGTAAAATCCCACGTCAACGTGTAAAAATTTGGGCTACAACTAGTCCTATGAAAGAGGAAGACCTTTTAAGATGGAACCAAAGACTCAAAACATAGATAAAACCATGCATATGGCAAGTCAAAATTATGACATAAATGAACAAAATATTAACATAATATCACTTTAGCATATTACATTACATGAAGAATAGAGAGTGATGAGAACCTGTTTTGGAGATTCAGACAGAGAAGGTGATTTTCCATCACATGATTCATCTGTTTTATCAGCTTTGGACTTGGAAGGTTCATCATGAACCAATTTAAGAATCGGGTCGAAATCCGATAAAACATCTAAGAAAGCTTTATCACTCAACAAGTATCTAGTTGAACCAGCAGGGCTTATAAAATCTCCTGGTTTGGTGCAATTCCAGCTCTTCCTTACAACATTATTACTATTATCAACTCTCATATCCTCCTCCTCTAATTTTTCGTCCTCCAGATCGAGGATTTTCTGTTTCTTGGCTCCATCATTTCCTTTTGAAGAGTTCTTTCGATTCTTGGAATGGTGGTTTTGAGGTTTGGGAGTGAGTTTTGGGTGAGAATTGAGAAGTGGGAGTGGAGTTCCATTTCTTCTTGAGTCTCTAATTATGGGATTGTATCTGTCGATGGCTCGACCACTCCCGAGTTGAGCAGTGGAGGAGGAGGAGGAGGAAGAAGATGAGGCTTCACTCATGTTGGGAAATATGGCCGTTGCAGCTTGAGATGTACAGAATATATGGATTCCTTTCATCTTTAGAAATGATAAAGAGTTGGAATTAAAGGTTTAGGGAATCTGCTGCACTATCATATAAACTTGTGGGGGTAGAAACAAAGAGACTTTCTTGCTAAGATTCTTAGGGTTAGCTGTTAAGCTTGAGCTCTTGGCATGGAGAAAGTGAAGAGGAACAGAGAGAGAGAGAGGTGTTCTAATATAACAACATAAAACACGCCATGTATCTATGTATAAAATTCGGACGTGACAGTTTTATACCAGTTGTCAATTATCGAAACTCTCTTCATTTACATATCATGGGCTATAAACCAGTGCTACTGTTGTTGTAGATTAACCCATATTCCCTTCACAGAGAAATTTACCGCTATAAGTTTTCACTAAATAGGGAATGAGCGTACAAGATTTGTTTCACACCTCCCGCACGTCCAAAAGCCGTGAAATTACAAAGGAATATTACGACAACCTAATTAATGAAGGGCATACCCAATACGGGGTAGAAGAGCAATATTCTGACTTCTGAGTGCAATAAGGCAGCCCCTCTGCAGCCATCAGGTGCACCAATATAGGATGAATTAAAATGGAAAATAGTAACATTTTTGAATGAGTCCAAGGGTGACAGTCGTGGACTGGATTCTCTGCAGAATTCAGTGACAGTTCTTCATATATAAAATTCTTTTCAGTATGGAGTTTTGTACAGTAATTTAATTTGAGCAGTCGGCATAGGGAGTGGATATGACCAATTTTAAATGAAAAATTCAGAGGGAAACTGTTTATTGGACAGGAAAGATACAAAGCAACGGATAAATTATCCTCAATGTGCATGCTTAAGGACTAGGTACTCCGGAATATGTTGAGCGTTCAAATGGCATTTTCGATATTTTTCTAATTGTAAACATCTTCAGGGTCATGGATTGGAATTTAATTGTGTTCCTATATTGGAACTTCACCTCTTTCGTCTGTCCTCGGGGCCGTAAGAAATGAAAAGTTCGTATGCTAAAATTGCAGTTACGGGGGTGTCGACTTTATGCCACATTATCGCCAGTGTAACAAGTCTCGAATTTCACCAATTGATCAAAATCTTTAGTCAAAAGTGTCGAGCAGTACCTAAATTAGATGAAAGCAAAAGGTACCCTTTCTTTTTCTAGAAGTAGGAATAATAGGAAAATGTGTTGAGATGCCTTTGGAACATATGCTTGGAAAAATCATCTGGAAAATTGGATGAAGGAGACACAAAGCCACTTTGCTTCTCTGTCTAAGAAAGGATTCTGGTTCACAAATCCATGGAATCAGATGCCTTTGAGCATTCACTTTCTGCTCCTTTTCTCCCCTTTATATCCCTTCCAACCATATCACATTTTAACAATTCTAACTCAACGCCCCTTTATTCTTTTGGCATGTTCTGCTAGGAGGATTAGAGTACACTAAGCCGTATAATGAAGGAAAATCTGAAATCTTGTTTAATATATGTTCGAGTCTTATCCAATACCACCTATGAAACATGCACTTCATATTCTTCAAGTCATATGATACCATCATAAAGAAATGCACAAAATTGGATTCATATCAAAGTCTAGTCAAAATTACAGAATTCTTAAGATAAAGAGAAAATAGAGGTTGCGTGTAACAATGTGACGTATTGCTAAAATAAAAATAAAAAAATAAAGATATCAATGCACTATTGTAGAAGGAAACATGCTTTAAATCTATACATGCTATTTTAGCTGTATTCATCATTTGTTCCCCTTTCCTTCATCTTCATTCAAGATGCGATTTCGAAAATCATTGACCATCAAAGGCAAGCCCTCATGCAAAGAAATCTTTGGCTCCCAGTTTAGAAGATCTTTTGCTTTAGTAATATCTGGCTTCCTCTTATGAGGATCATCGGCAGTGTTTTCTTTGAATTCGATGGTTGCACTGGAATCAATGGTTTCTTTGACAACCTGTTATTTCCGAAAAAGCCACTTAATCATGTCAAAAACTAGATTCTAGATCCATCATTAAATAAGAAAATATCGTTGAGGGTGCCCAAAGATTACAAACCTCAGCAAGCTCTAACATTGTGAACTCTCCAGGGTTACCCAAGTTGAACGGTCCAATGTGCTCACCTTCCATTAGTGCCATTAATCCATCAACCTAATATCAAAGTAGTGAATATAGTTCCCTTGTAAACAACATTTAAATAATGCAAAATGAAAATTACTATTCCACATTCTGCTTTCAATACAATAAATTGTAACGTGCATACATTAAAATTTTGTTTGTTGCGGAGCTTTTATAGAATGTGTGTTTAAATTGAATCTTAGTTCCAAGTCATCACAAGGCATGTGCAACTCAAATGCTTGTATGAAACTCTTGTGGGATTGATGGCAGATATTGAAGATGCATTGGAAGCCTTGCATGTCTGGCTAAGCTTAATAGCAAGTCAGACTTTCTTAATATAGTTGGATACATTATCTTTTTCTTTTAAGGAAAAAGAAATTATTGGTTATTTTCAAAATAAATTTTATTTCCAACTTTGACCAACAAAAACTAATATTTATATCAAAACATACTTGTTTACTTATAAGCAACTTTTTAAGCTTAACCAAACATGCACAGATACTACTCATCACAACTTCCACCATATGTCCCTTCAGAGTTACTATGTTTTTAACTTAAAAACTCGCTAATTTCATAATAACTCAGAAATTATTTAATAAAACGTACTTGAATGTGCAACCCCACTCAACTAAATGATTAGTGAAGTGCTGACAATTCAAAGAGGTCAACATTCTTTCACCAGCAAGAATTTCCTAGTAAAGGGGGAAAATTTGCATGGCTATAGCCTATAGAGTATAGAGTGGAGTACATAAATAAATGAGGCAGTGCCAGCAAAGCAGGATACCAACATATAATACTACATACCAAGTCAGACACATATTGAAAGCTTCTGGTTTGCTTCCCATCCCCATAAACTGTCATTGGTTGCTTGCGTATGGCCTGCAGATAACAGCTTTCAGAATAAGAACTCTTGTGAATATAAAACCCCTTAGGTAATCTCAAGGTGAACTGTTTGGGGCATCTTTACCGAACTAGAAGAGTACATCAGCAGAGAGGACAAACCTGTGATACAAAGTTGCTGACAACACGTCCATCATCAAGACACATACGAGGCCCATATGTATTAAATATACGTGCAATGCGCACCTGTACAGCAATAGAAGCATGATTAATAACTGCAGTACTTAAATCAAACTTGGTTTATAAGTTGAAAAGTAGAAGGGACAAGCAGTTTCGTTCTACCGGTATGAATCTCAATCATATGTAATCCTTAGCGCGTGGAGAAGCTATAAAGTTAGCAACTAGATTATACTGTACCTCCCCAGATCCTGAGTGTTAAAAAATAATATTCTTAAATTCCTCGAACTCTCAACTTAATCAGACTAAAGAGTGAAACAAAGTTTGCTTGTCATACAGAACAAACTTCCTGAATATTCCCACTTCACTTTTGGGAAAGACACTAAGAGTTCTATTTACTTTCTGTAAAAGGACAATCGTAACTCGTTTTGTAAAAAGAGAACCATCAACATACAAAGCGACACTCCATTTGAGCATCACAATCACATATCCTTAAAATGATGTCATTACCATCTTTTCCTACCAGAACTTAAGAGGAGAAACAATAAAGCACTTTTTTTACATGCAGCAAGGCACCATGACAATGCAGCTATTTTGTGGTAAATACACCTTCACCGATTGTATTATTGCTAGGTTACACAATAGCGCCCCAGCCCCACCTCCAAAAGAAGGAAAAATCAAACTTCCTGTTGGCAGCTCTCTTTTTAGTTTCCCTCCGCTTACCATTCTCAATCACTTTATCTCCATAGTCCATATTTCATTTAGTTTTCAGGGTGTTGGTGAATGCACAGTGATCACAGCAATGACATGCTCAATTAAGGTGAAGGGTCAATCAGATCGACATTATTCATGAAAAAACTGGAAGCAGATACTCATAAAATTACATTTTTATAGAATTTGGTGCAAATTCTGATTTTTTACGGTAGATAATGGATCGTTTACAATATAATGCATTGTAATGGATTTAAATATTAGAGTAGAAACAATCAGAGGCTTGTCATCAGGACGACGATTTGCAAGAATGCCATTAAATATGAGGTGGATGGAGCATACAAGGATGGGTAGATTGAGGTGGTGGAACATCCCACCCTATGATTGGCTTTCAGTGTTCAATGGTGGTGACTATTTGACGCAGGGGGGAGTTGTAAATCGAAAATTCAGATGGGCCTTTGTTTCTGCTGACTATATTCATGGTTGAGAAAAGAAAAAAAAAATGCCTTGGAGTTGGGCTTGAACTTTTCATAGGTAGAGGATACTTCCATCATTTCCATAAACAACATTTGGAGCTTAAAGGCAGAACTTTGAGAGAAATCAGAAAAGAAAGGCTATGTGGTGTACATGAGCAAATAGCAATAACTTGAGGCGGGTAAATTGTACTTTTCAACACAACTGATGTTTTCTTCGTCAATAACTGAGCAGTAAATAGGGGGTGTAAAGTATATTTTCCACATAATTATATTAATGTGCTTGTCTCCAAACTCTGAGGCAGAGACAGAATGAAGCACACAATCCAGCGAGAAAATATCATAAATTCAGTCCAGATCAAGACAATATCCATATGCATATGATCTGAACTAGACCAAGAAAAGGCCAAGTGATGAGATATAACACTGTATATACATTTTGATGATGATATCAATAAAATAATAAAAAAAATGTTACTATTTTGAAAGGTAGCTTGATTTATGGAATTTGTCTGTCCTACTGTCATTTATACAAAGGGAACACCGAAAATATAGCAGCTCCTCTGCAATTCAACATAATATAATGAGAGTTTACTTTGAAAAAACAAGGACATGAAATTTCCTTTCGTTTTGGTGAAAGAAAATTTTTGCGAACACAACTTTTTAATTGTCAAAATCAAATACATGTACCATAAGCCCACGAGACATGCTTCCTGCCTCACCTAGGTCGATAGCAAGATAAAAAATTCCAATCTAAGAACCTCGAGCTCATTAATTATACTGCTGCACTTAAAATAAGCAATAAATGTACTTGCTAACCAATTGCGTTTAAAAATTGAAAGTTTTCTTCATGTGAAATCATCACATCTCCATGACTGTAAATCATTGTCTTTCATGCCTTGCACAATACAGTATACNCGTAGAAATCTTTTACATAGTTCAGTGACTAATGTGGTGATTTTTAAAGTTCAGTGATGGATGATGTTGCAATTTCGAAAGTTTAGTGACTAACTACGTAGTTTTTAAAGTTCAGTGACCTAGTGGAAACTTTCGGTAAATTTCAGTGACTACTGGAGTAATTAACCCCAAATAGGTTTCATGTGTTTTCTGGAGTTTGTGTAGATGTTGACAAAATATGTCGATCAAATGTTTATTGAAGTTAGGGCTGTTTAGACGTATATATTTACAACTGCAGAGGCTAAACTAGGAAAGAATAAAATCAAGAAATCTCCTAATCTTACTAGACAAATCAGAACTAATTCCCTAAAATCAGGAAATACAATAACTGCAGAATCTCCTATATTACTTGTTAAAGATGCATAAAATTTATAAGGTGGCAACATGTATCAAATTTAAGTCACCACCAAAATTTAATAATTCATTGGCCAGCTATTTGGTATGATATCACGGTAGGCAAACACTTATTGTGCCTATGACTTAAATTATGCACACGGCTGAAAAATCTAATTGGACTTTATCGAATGTACCAGGAAACATTTGCCAACCTGGATGCAATTATGTATTCGAACTTAATCAGAAGTGCAGAAAAATTCTTACCTACACTAGATGCTAATTTTGTGGCATATCGACCCAACATGGTAACAGACACAGCTTGCAGATATTATCATGATAGGTCATGTGTAAAGCATGTACTAGAGTTTAGTTTTGCCTCAAAGGAAACGATGCATAAAGGTAAAGAAACATTTCAGACACCTTATATGGTATCACAGATTCACAGGTAATTACCAAGTTTAAAAAACTACTAATTAAATACAAAAATCATCTGTAAAAATAATCAATAACACTATTGTAATTTACTAAATGAAAGATGAACTCAAAACGAAATAATGCTTGTTCCCGAGCTATCTGTTGTTAAAGCAGGTAAAGTCGACAAGATTAATCACATTATACTCTATTTTGACAGCCAAATCATCCAAATACCAAGCTTCGAGTTCAACAACAACAACTGCAATGTACACGTATTACCTCAACACCAGCTCCACGATGATAATCCATAGTTAAGGTTTCAGCAGTTCGTTTTCCTTCGTCATAGCAACTTCGTACACCTGATTATTGAAAAGAACTCAATCATAAACTTCACACCAGCATTACTGAAACAACATATTTCATAACAGAAAGATGTCACTCGCCTATTGGATTCACATGTCCCCAATATGTCTCCTTCTGTGGATGCTCGAGTGGGTCACCATAAACCTCACTTGTACTAGTAAGAAGGAATCTTGCTCCAATTCTCTTTGCGAGGCCCAACATATTTAGGGTCCCCATCACGTTTGTCTTGTAATTATGTGTCAAGGATCTCAATAAACAAAATATCCAAGAAAAACAAATGCAGGTGCAACATAAGTCTGTATCTTTATCTAAATTTCTTCCCAGGTACACAAAAACAATATTAGAACTGTATGAATAATCATAAGAGCAGCTTATCATTTTTGCATTCACACACTCAAAAACAGCAACCGTCATTAGCAGTTGCACTTGTGCAAGCCTATACATCAGATATAACTGCATAAAAATTATATTCATTTAAAGACTTAAATGCAATATTTGGTATGTGTACATCTGCAAGTTTGTGCTTGGAGACATACAACCATATGTATGTACACATCATACGAGCATGTTTGCACACAAATATATTATCTTATCTTATGATCGACATTGACACAAATAAACATTAAACCAACAATTCACTTTTGAACATCACCTTTCATGTTCAAACAGGCAAGCCATTACGTTGCTAATGCGCACATGCACACATACAGATCAAACAATACTATTTTTTTTTTCAAAATAAAAATCCCATGTCACTCTAATCTGTAATAACAAACTGTAACGAGGATATGATAGTCTTGACAGGATTATACTTGTAATGAACTGGAGATGCAGGACAAGCTAGGTGGTAGATCTGATCCACCTCCAACAGAATTGGCTCGACGACATCGTGCCTAATCAGCTCAAATCTCGGGTTGCCAAACAAATGCACTACATTCTCCTTCCTCCCGGTGAAAAAATTATCAATCACAATCACGTCATCACCTCGAGCGATCAACTTATCCACCAAGTGACTGCCCACAAACCCAGCCCCACCAGTTACTACAATCCTCTTCCTCTTGCTTCCTATCCCCACCGGCACTCTCCCTACCCCATTATGATACTTACTCTTAAAACTCTCATCATATCCCACCACCCCCCTGCGATGATGAAGGCTAACCGATTCACGATTCTCCGAAAAAATGTGGGATCTGGGAATACTGGGTCCCGAAGAAGCCGAGGAGAGGTAGGAAAGGGAAGGTTGGATGACAAAGAAAGTGGAGCCAATAAGAATGCCCACAAGAATGAAAAGAAGGCGCTGTTCTTTGAGGAGATAATTGAGAGATCTGCGAAGGGATCTGGGATGTTTCAAGGATTTGGGAGAGTAAGGTGGGTTTTGAGACATGGGGATTTCTTCATCTCTTCTTGTACTGGCTTGCTTATGCAACTGCTTCATGGCTGGATTATGTAAAAGCTTTGACTGCAACAACAATAATTTCGTTATTGCTAGCAAGAAAAAGCGTTTGATTCAAGATGTTGAAGTCAGATTTTAACTGAATTTCGGGGCAGAAGACAGAAAAAGAAAGACAGAAAGGTACTCTCTGGCATTTGGTGAAGTAGTTGTGTACCATATGATGCAGATTTGGAAGAGTGCTTCTGTTTGAAGATTGCATGAAATGGGCTAGATGTGGTCAAAATTGGGGTACTTACAAAAATACCCTTAAAATTAGGAATGTTTTGAAAAATTTAAAGATTTTTATGAAGTAAAAAATACTGTGTAAAATAAAAAAGTGACACAATGTCACTTTTTTATAAAAATTGTCACTTTTTTGCCTTTTTTAAAAAAAGTGACACAAACTCAAAAAAAAGTGACAAAATTAAAAAAAATGACAAAACTCACAAAAAATGACACTTAAAAAGTGATAAAAATTCAAAAAAAGTGACAAACTTAAAAAAAGTGACAAAACTCAAATAAAAAAGTGACACAAACTAAAAAAAAGTGATAAAAATTCAAAAAAAGTGACATAAATTTTTAAAAAGTGACGTAAATTTTTAAAAAGTGACGAATTTTTTAAAAAATAACACATTAAAAAAGTTGCGCACATTCAAAAAAAAGTGACAAACACTTAACTTCCCCCTTGATAATAATCTTAATTGTAGGAACCATTAGTTGTACAT
>CAIGRR010109124.1:0-10608 GCA_903798365.1 Fraxinus sp. 1973-6204 | reverse complement strand
TATAATGTCGATAGGTAAACAGCGGATTAGAATCGTATCAACCTGCAAATTATAGTTTGGTTTGGTTGGTTTGAAAAAAATTCCAAACCGTATAAAATGATTTGAGTTGAAAATATGGCACAAACTATCCAAATTGAATTGCGTTCAACCCTAACAACGAGCATGTAATATTGTACTCACAAAATTGAGGTTAAATTGTCTGGCTAATTTTTTTAAATAATACTATGTTGATTAAATATTCAAATGGCCATTAAACTTTGCATAATATTTTCCATTAGGTATTAAGATTTTTAAAAGTTTTTCAGATCGTCGTCGAACTTATCAAATTGTTATCTCATCTATCACTCAAAAACTTGTCGTTAAAATATTTGACTGGCTCGTTGATTTGATAAACAGAAACATTGACTAACACATTATTATTGTTAATTGACGATAAATGAGTCAAAAATACACTTATAAAAATGCGACTAATGGGAAAAGGCAATAAAACAATAATATTAAATGAAAAATACAGATAAATAAAATAAAGTAAAGGTTAAAATTCTATCCTATTTTTTATAAGCGCTTTTAATGGATAAAAACCCTTTTTTGGTTGATTGGTCATCAAATAACGGCAATTACGTTCCATATCAGCTTTCATTTATCATGTTAAGAGTCTGTTGAAATTTATTGAGTGATAGATGAGATAACGATTTTATAAAATTGGTCACCTACTCAAAATCTTTTAAAGTTTAATAGTCAACAGAATAATAATTAGATAAGTTCCTTGACCATTTGAAAAACAGTTAAAATTTGACAATTTTGCTACATATACATTAAGTCTGACATCAAGAGCCTGTTTGAGCCGCATATTTATTTTTTTATTTTATTTTTATTTTGTCAAGCATGCATTTTGAAATAGTGGTTTGATGTAAAATGTGTGGTTAAAANTGACATCAAGAGCCTGTTTGAGCCGCATATTTATTTTTTTATTTTATTTTTATTTTGTCAAGCATGCATTTTGAAATAGTGGTTTGATGTAAAATGTGTGGTTAAAAAATAAGAAAAAAAAAATTTAGTTTGAGAGTAATATTATATTATTAAAGATTGTGTGGTTGAAATTAAGATGGAAAAAATATATTTTAAAAATAATTGAAACATTATTTTCAAACAAAGCCAAGTTTGACATTGTGTAATGTGAGAACTTTTTGTACATTAATTTTAACAATATTTTTTTTAATCAATGGCCATATTTCATTCACATAGGGGAAATGCCACCCATAATGTAACCCAGAAAATGTATAACTACCATAATTGAAAATTTAATGACCAATAAAAACTACGAGCCAAGTTCAATAGCAAAGTAGAGTCTTAACCTCATTATTGGATATTCAAGTACTTTAAATACGATATTTTTAGGGATAATTGTAACTGTGTCCCCAAGCCTTTCAAAACGTTACAAGTTTTCATGTAAACTTTCGTTGGTTGTATACATCATCCCAAACCTTTTAAATGCAAGCATCTAAGTCCAAATTGATGTGTTGACACACTAAAAGTGCAGCCCAAGATAAAAGGCTCAAGAAGTGAAACTCAATTCGAAAGTCCAGGATAAGGGCCTTGAGGAGTGAAATCCAATTCGGAAGTCCAAGATGAAGTCCAAGATGATTACTTAGGCGGACAAGTTTTAAGTAATTTATATTCTTTATTATCGAAAATAAGTGGGATCGATAAAAATCTGCACCGACTAGATCTCAAACTGGATGCTTGAATACCGCAAGAATAGATCTTCAATACTTGAAACAAAAACGTCGGGGTGTGTCCTCGTTGCCTCTCCGATGTTTAAGTTGGAGAGAGAATTTATACGAGAGGTTGTGCGCTAAAAACTACGTAAAAAGTGTGCTTGAAGATTCCAACTTGATACGTTCTAACTTGAGATCAATGTAGTAAATTAATAATAATTTAAATTTATAAGATAATATATTTAAAAGAATACATAGGTCTGATATATAAATTAATTATCTCTTTATGCATCAAATATGTGTGTGTGTGTGCGTGAGTGACTCAATTAGGAGGTCATGACCAATTCGATCTAAGCTCCTCGAATTGGAATAAGTTCAGTAGCAAATCACAAAATCTTGATGATCTAATTATTAATTTATCGAGATTTTATTGGAATGCTTTTTGTAACAATTTCCTTATCTCACATCGAGCTGGCATGGTAGAGTTGTATGTCAGAGTTCAGCAAGTGCTTAATATCAGAACTAAAATTTGTAGGTGTGTTCTAACAACGAATTGTCAAGAATTACAAAGATTATCTATTAGGACCGATAGTTGAACGATCGACAGTTAATGAAATCTTTGGAAGAAGTGGAATGGTATATGTACACGAATAAAAGTTGCAAAAGTAATAACACAATAATGATAATATAATATAGAATGACGAACGTCATCATTGTAATATAGAAAATACAATTTGAACTCTTGAACATTATTCCACTTTACGTGCTTTGTGTTGGAACGAAGTTCGAACATGTTACTGGATTGTGGCCAACTTCCTCACACTAAGTGCATTTCTTGATTTTTACGCTAGACTCAGATTTGAATCATTTTACGTCACATGAGTGATCTACCCGGAGGACAACGTACACCATGAGTGATCTACCTGGTGGCAAAATACACGTTGAATATCTGATTATTACTCATACTTGAAATTTTGAGATACCATTGACAAACATTCGGTACAATCAATATATGGGACTTTAATAACATGCAAGTGACAACTATGAAATAAATTATACCAAATAGTAACAAATCGATGAGATCGACCGTTCAAATATTTTTCTCGACATTTATTAACTGTCGAGTTCGGCATTTTAACTATCGGTCTTCACAGTCTATTTTGACAGTTGAACTGTCGATATTTACTGTTAGCAATGACGGAAATCATGCTTTAATGGGTGTGATTGAAATACATTCTTCATAATATTAAATGTGTTCATCGATGCTCAACTACTAAATGTCAAAATCTTCACAAATAGAGTATCTTTCACAACATTTTATAGAGGACATTGCTATCTTTATTAAAAAAGATTTGTAAAACCAAACGAAATGAATGAATAATAATTTATAAAATTAAAAATTAATATGACAATGTTGAATTTAATAATTCAAAAATAGTAAATTATAAATTTGGGGTTATGATTTTATTTATTTATTATTAACAATTTTATTACCCTTTGAATTATAGATATATTTCATAGTTTTTTTAATAAATTTGGCATTAAGTAGTATTAATAGCATGCATTAACAAGCATTAAATACATCCAAAAATGTATCTTCAACTGGTTTTTTGACATTTCACGTTCAAAAAGTGACATTTTTCACCCCCATTCGTAAAAGCGGCAACTTTTTATGCATTTTCACATTTTGTGACATCTATACAAATTTTCCATGAATAAAATGGATTGATGTTTGACTTAAAAAAAAAAAAAAAGATTCAAAATAAATTTATTAATTAGTTTGACTTGTTCATAAAAATAAAAAAAATAAGGACCACAATACATGACTTGTTCAAAAAAATAAAAAAATAAGGACGACAATACATGACCTGTTCATAAATTTTTTTTTAAAAAAATAAGGACACCGCAATACATGAAGAGGCCACATAGACCCTGTGCAAGCAGAGGCTTTATCCAGAAAAATAAACATTTGTGTAGTCAAATTGTTAGAAATAGACGAGGCTAATTAAATCCACACGTATATAGATTAGATAGAAAACAAATGTGAGGGTTATTTATACCCTTATATACAATAATTATGTACACTTAGCATTTCTCAATTTTATTTTACGACCAAACCTAATTTTCCAAAGTTAATATTGTTCAAGTTTTTCATTTTCTATCTAATCTATAAACGTGTGGATTTAATGGGGTGGGACTATGTAGACCCTTTTGTACAATAATTATGTACAGCAAGCAAAATCTAACAAAATTTGATTGCCATCAAAATATAGAGATTTTTTGACAAATTTTTTGATAAAAACTTCAACAGATTTTAATAAAAATTGATGTATGATTGAAAAATTGATAAAATTTACGAGTCTTACAAATTGCGTGTTTAAAATTAAAATTGACTAATTAAAACGTTAACAAAATTTTAGCAGAATTTTATTAAACAAACACTCATATTTTAAGAAGATTTTTGTAAAAAAAATTAATTATTAATTTTATGTATATGTCATGTAAATTACTAATCTCATCTGACAGCAAAGCAAGGTGGACGAACAACAAAAACAATACAAATACGTTAAGGGTGTGTTTGAGCCACATTATTATGGAAGAATGTATTCTGGAATAGTAGATTGGAGAATGTGTGGTTAAAAAAGAAGGAAAAATTATTAATGTGATGAAAACTATTATTTTATTGAAGAATGTGTGGTTGAAAATGAGTAGAAGAATGAGAATAAAAATTTTAAATATTGGTTTTATGGAACTATTACAGATTGGTCCCTAACTTCTTGAAAATGTAGCTAGTAGGCCTCCAGACTAGTATTTTGATAACCCCATCTCCAACCTTTCACTTTTGTAACATTTGTAGTCCCCAATTCGACAAATTTACTATTTTCTTTAATTTAAAATTACAATTTTGTTGTTAGGTCTAACTAAACAATCTTTTTTTTTTTTTTTTTTTAAAGAAATAACAGAAAAACAAAATCCACCAGCCTCCCATGGTCACCCCAACCATTTAGATGGATTTTATTAATTTTAGAGTCTAGAATTTATTTATTTTTCAAAATTCGTAATTGGAGTCTGCCATCCATGACGGATAAGCAAGGTTAAGAGCCTCCGTGTGAAGTGGGAGAGTGCCTGAACTTCGTTTGTCCAAATTCACCAAACCTAAATTACACCCTCTCCTTCAAGGTGCAATTTAGATAATGAGGCTAGTGCTTCTAGGGTTTTCACATTCTCTTTCAAAACTCTTATTTTAAATTGAAAATACTTCCTTTTGTTAAACAATTCAAAGAAAAGAAAGAGAAAAAAGGGAGGCTAGGGTTTTATTGATTCTGCATAATGAAAAGTGAATACAAAACCTAAATATAAAGAGACTATATATAGTCTAAAATAAAGGAAACTAAAAGACTTTGTTAGGTCTAACTAAACAATCTTTTTTTTTTTTTTTTCTTAAAGAAATAACAGAAAAACAAAATCCACCAGCCTCCCATGGTCACCCCAACCATTTAGATGGATTTTATTAATTTTAGAGTCTAGAATTTTTTTATTTTTCAAAATTCGTAATTGGAGTAAAAGTCTGCCATCCATGACGGATAAGCAAGGTTAAGAGCCTCCGTGTGAAGTGGGAGATTGCCTGAACTTCGTTTGTCCAAATTCATCAAACCTAAATTACACCCTCTCCTTCAAGGTGCAATTTAGATAATGAGGCTAGTGCTTCTAGGGTTTTCACATTCTCTTTCAAAACTCTTATTTTAAATTGAAAATACTTCCTTTTACACCTAATAGATTTCAATAATAGCTTGGACGTTGAAAGTAACACCTCTTGCTCCGAAACATGTAATTCTAATTTTTGGCTGAGGAAGACGAGGAAGCAAAATAAATAACCGAAAAGTGGAAGAAAAAGAATGTGCGAGCAAAAGGAGAAATGGTCTGAGGAGAAGTTACGTTATTATTTTTAGTTGTCCTTTTGGTACGAGCTACAAGCCATTTTTTTTTATTTCACTCGATCTAATTGACTTCAATTAGGTACGTTGGCCTCTTAATTGATGTCAGTTGTTCCTTTTTCAAAAGGGTTTTGTTCAATGAAGTCCTGTAAACGTACGAAATCTTTGACAACTAATATTTTAGGTGAGTTGAGAGTAAGTAATAGAGTTAGTTTGAATTATATTGATTTGTGATCAAATACGAATGGAACGAAATCAACTGATGATATATTGGTTTTTATGTTAATTACTATTAACTATTCTAATTACTACCTAAATACACGTGAAGAATGTTTTGAAAAAGATTTATGTGAGAAAAGTGTGTTAGGAATTCAACTCCACCAATTAATCTCCCGTTCCAATTCTCAACTTATATCTTTTAATCTAATTTATGTATAGATGGAAAATCGGTAATCATATTTTATTAAATAACCTTTCTTGAGCAAAGTTATACATATTTATAAACACGATCGGAAGTATCCTTGTTTTGAATTCAAATATTTATAAATGGATTAATTCGTAAGATTACCTATTAAGATTGCATAAATCATAATGTCTAAACATATTTCGAACATTTTGAAAATAAATTAAACCACTTTTTTAAATGGTGATCAAGTATTCACATAATCAATATAAATGAAATAACAATCAATCAACATGAATCATACTTAAAAGAAATAATTTTTGAATTCAAAATGACAAATCAATGATTTACATCATTATCCCAACATTTTATGAGTTTAGCCTAATATGCTAAATATGTAAATACAACAAAAACTTTGATTATTCGTTACCTAAAAAATATAATTGCAAAGTGATGAAAGAGAATCAATTTCGTCTATTTTGAAATTCTTCAATTGAGTTGTTAAGTAATTTCGAATTCTCTCTTGCTTTGGATCTTCAATTTTGAGCTTTAAATTTTCGAACTTTGATGTTTTATTCATTGAAACTCTTCCTAGCATTCTTCCCGACGCTATGATGTGAAGAAAATTGAATTTTGTACCCCCAAATTTGGTTAAAATCTTGGTAAATTGCTTTCAAGAAGATGGTCAAAACTGAAAAGGAAAGAAAATATTATGTTGAATTTGTAATGTGATCGCAGTATAGCAAGTTGCAATCACATGGTGCAACCAATATACCTTGTGCTTCTATTTAAATACACCATCCGATTGCAAAGAGGATCCCAAGGTATAATCTCTTTCCATTTTTTGGATTTTGTTCCTCATTTTCAATTTTCCATTCAGCTCAAGTCTTTCCTAGTTGCAATTAAAGTCATTCATCTTTTAAATTGTATCATCTTGGTTTTCATCTATGAATTATGCACAATACGCATCCTTTTTGCATGGTTTTCATTTTTTTTCTTCCAAAAGTCCGTCCAACATGGAATTTTACTTAAACAAACAATATTTACATAATATTAAGCTATAATTCCCTAAAGTACTCCCAACTGTCCATTTTTAACGATCTAAATAAGTGGATAACTTATTGGTTTTGTCCAAGTCCCCACTCTTGAATTTTTTTTTTTATATATTAATAATTTTATTTTACCTTTGTGGTGGTTTTAAGGAACCCTTTCAATGAATTATGTTTTTTTTTTTTAATTCTTTCTCCTTTTCTTTTCCTCTTTAATTAAAAGTATCGTTTTTTTTTTTAATTTATAAAATTTGAGTTTTTAATTAAATATATGGGTAAATAGTCCATTTGGGACTCCTGTGCTACAAAACGAAAATATAGGGATTGAAATCGTCAAAATAATAGCTGGAGGACCTAGCTACTGTATTTCCAATAGATTCAGGACATAAAGCATAATTTCCCTTGTTTTAGTCATTGGAATAGATTAAGAGCTTGTTTGGTTTATATTTTTTGGAGGAAGAATTGATTTTGAATAGTGATATGATGGGAAATGTGTGGTTGAAAAAAAAGAAAAAAGTATTGATGTAATGTAAAATATTATTTTATTGAAGAATGTGTGGTTGAAAAATGAGAATTGATTTACTGTAGAATTGAAAAATTCAAACCAAACAGGCCCTAAACCCTGTTTGGCTGCGTCACATTTATAATACATTTTTTCTCTTTTCTTGATCACAGATAAACTAATATTACATATAAATAAAAAAAATTTCAATCTTTTCAAGTCACATATTTTTGTAAAAAAATAGTATTCAAAAAATTATACATTGGGCCAAACGGGGGCTAATATTATAATAAATACTGTATCCTGGCAGTATCCTTCATTGTTATTAAAATTCCAATAATATCTTTTTGTTGTTGGAGGAAACTGGAAATGGAGAGGAGAAATGAAGAAGAGATAGAGGTTATACACTCATGGTCGGCACCCAGGTCCCTCAGCACCAGTCTCATGTACTCTTTTGCTCAGGTAATCCCCCATTCACTCTGAATCTTGCAACCAATTTCTCATTTTATTCTCAATTGGGTTTTGTGCAAGTTGAATTTGAAGTTCATGTAATTATATTGCTGCTTGCTTTAATTCTGTCAAATTTGCTTATTTCTTAAATAATTTTCTTCTTCTTCTGCTGCCCGTCATAGTTCACTTTTTTATTTCTTTATACTGTTGGGACAGAGATGTCTGGTGCATCAATTGTGAAATTTATAATACTATTGCTTAAGTTTTGAAAATTTTGTCTTATCAAACTTTTCTTTGTTACATTTATGTTTGCTTTGTAAATCAACTTTGAAGAGGACAATATAAGATAACACAGTGAACATTAAGTGATCTTTGGTAAATGGTCATTATTATTGTCAATCTTACCAAATTTGATGTGAACTGAATTATTTCCAGAAGCGTTGGAATGCTTTCATGTTATTATTATTGACCTTTGTAATGAAATTATGGGGCAGGTTTGTTTTCCAGTAGGTTTACAGTGGGAGCTATTGTTAGAATTGTGATATCTGGAGACTTATCATATCAGAGGCATATTATGGTTTTCTACCATTTTGTTTCCGGACTAAAACAAATTAAAATAAGAGCTGGATTACTTTTTTACCCAATTGAACGACATCTTGTGCATCTGAAGCATGTGAAACTATAAATCAAAATTCAACGGCATCATTTATCAAATAATCCAGAAAGTGAGATGTAATGAATGCTCAAAAGATCTCAGTGGCATCAAAACCTTACTTTTGTTGATATAACTAATAAGAGGTGGGTGTAGCTTGAGCTTGCACTACGTTGCCAATTGGTCTACTGTTCTTAGCTCCTGTCTGAGAAGTCGATATTCTTATCTTATATATCTTTTTAAAGCAAATCATATTTGTTCCCATTCTCGATTGAGTGTAATTATTATACAGGTGATTAGTCTACTATTGCCAAAATCAGCATCAGTAACAGGTCTGCCTAATTGACAGCATTAGGAACATATTTTATGTTGCCGTTGCTTTATAGTGCTCCATGTTTCTTGGTAATGCAAAACTTCCCTTCATGCTTTTCCCAGAGAGATGACATGGAAGTGCTTGATGAACCTCTTTATGCAAATTTTCTTCGGGTAACTGGGGTGGAGAGGCCCTATCGAGAAGAACTTTTGTCAAAGATGGTATGTAAGATTACATTACTGCAAATTAGTCAAATCTCTCTACTCATTGGAACTTATTTGCATTTAACTATTCCCACTCAAGTACTGTTTTTAATCAGTAGTTGTGTATCCTAAGTGCATGTTTGATTTGCCAGGACTTGACCCTATAATGAAAATAAATTTAGCTTCTTTTTCCTTGTTAATGCTACCCATGAAAGTTTAATCCTCTCTACTAGTGTCTTATGTTGTATCAGATACTCTATGAAGTATTGGTGCAAAACCTATCTTGTTTATTTTGAACTACAAGGTATATTGCATTTGTGTATCCTAAGTGCATGTTTGATTTGCCAGGACTTGACACTATAATGAAAATAAATTTAGCTTCTTTTTCCTTGTTAATGCTACCCATGAAAGTTTAATCCTCTCTACTAGTGTCTTATGTTGTATCNTATTGGAATAACTTAATATTGACCAGATACAACTATGCCTTATCCTAAATTGTTTGTGAAATGAGGAAGATCTAAGTTATATATTGAAGGATGAAGTTCCATAGTTTCTGGTGTTTTTCTTTATATTATTTTTCTGGAGTGGGGTCAAACCACGCTTTACAATTTATGACATTCTTGGTTAAGCCAAAGGGAAGACAAAGTAGTGGAGATCTTGCATTTGCATTTGAACATTTAGATTAAGTGCTTGTCATTTTAATACTTGTATTTTTGGATAAGATCCATTCATTAATATATTGGATATATACCGTGAAAAATGCTTCATGTTAAGTGTCTAAAATCCACAGGATTCTGATGGAAATAAGGTGGTGAAAGAGATTATTTTTGGCCCTGGCCAGAAAAAATTTCGGTACTGCAAGGTAACCCATTTTTAGTCTATTTGTTCTATATGATCTTTGGTGTTCAATAAGCATCAATATGTAGACGATTGTTCAAGTTAAAGAGGTTTCTCCATTTGATACTACGATACTATTACTTCTACTGTGCTTATTCATTTTTTTCTCTTTTATATCTGCAGCACATTGCTAAACAACGTGTACCTGGATTGACAGATGAGTTAATGAAAAAAGGAAAGCACTTCATACTAATACGAAATCCCCTTAATATTCTGGTAAATATATAACATGTAAAATTTAGGCTCTGATATATCCATTTTTTCAGTTTATTTGCATTCATATTAAATGCAACTTTTTCTTTTCATGCTATAATACCAAATTTTTAATCGGCTTCTTTTTCAAGCTAAAAGTCTAGGCCTAGTTTAATCCTTGACCGGTTAACGTACTTGTCCAAAGAAATGAGTTCATTTAGTAAATGTCATGAGATGCTTAAGGATTTGCTATAATCTTTGTTTCATGTACAACCACTTGTACTTTAACTGTCC
>CAIGRR010109080.1:0-18689 GCA_903798365.1 Fraxinus sp. 1973-6204 | reverse complement strand
TAATTGTGTTAGTTATTGAATATTTGAATTTAAGAATTAAGTAGTAGAATAGTCGGTAGTGATTGAATTGAACATTGAATTTCAGTACTATTTTGGTACTCAAAATCGTCGTTTTCAATTTTCTTAGTTAAAAAAATAAATTCGGGGGCGCATCCACCTCTCGTATTTTCGCCCCCCCCCCCAACAAAAAATCCTGGCTACGTCCCTGCATGTCAAGTAGGACTTTCACTAAGAACTTGAACCCTCATAAACGGTATAACAATGAATAATGCTTGGGTTTGTTGTTCAGATAGAAACTTAATGTGTTTGAATGAGAGTAGTACCAGATTGTCGTTTATGTCCTCTCTGAACATACTTCATTGTTCCATAATCTTCTATTGATTGATTTCAGGCAGGGGTATATGAAGGTGCTGTACATTTAGAGGAGCTACACATTCTATTGAACCGAAGGTAACTTATATTCTAATGCCATGTTTGGTAGGGAGCAGCATTGTGTAGCACTAGCAGCTAAAATCTTGTATATTATTTATTGTCCAGTCCAGTACTACATTCCTAACATATACCAAGTTGTGTGCATACATTTTCTTGTATGGTTGGGTACCGTATATCTCACTTGTGCTATGTTCAAAACAGCTGCCCCAAGTATTGGGAGGAACGTCGCAAAACTGAAAAAACGGAGAGAATTCAGCAGGCGAAGGAGCACTGGGAGTCGCATTGCCGGCTATTTATGGGTATATGAGCAGGAAATACTGTTTGTTTTTCTTTTTCCATTGATCTTTGTGTGTACTGTATTGGTTGTTAAAAGGGCGTTTTCTTATGGAGTTCTCGGGACTCGCACATAACTTGTTAAAGATTTGGTTTGAAAATGCAGTTTCCATGTACATAACTAGTGTTCCATTTAATAATTTGCATTAGCTCATTAGATTAATGAATTATCTAGAAACTAAAATAGTAATTTGAAAATTAATTTTTGAAAGATGAATTTTTCTAGTGTGACCCGCGTTCTATTTTTTTGTCAAAAATTATAGAAGTGGTATTTTTTTAAAAAAAAAATTATTTTTAGCTCTTAAATTGTTTCGAAAAAGAAAATTTTGATTTCGTTTGACGTTTTCACTTGGCTACCCTTGCAACTTGATTGGAACTTATTGTTGCGTTGAGCTGTCGAAAAATAAGTCCATGTTTGGTTTGGATTAAAATTTTGATTTTAATTTAAGTCAAGTCAAAATCAATGATTAATTTGAAGTTTTTTTTATCAAATTGTTATAAAATATGCTTCAACATAATCCATTGAATAATATCAACAACTACTATTTGGAAATCTCAAGACATACTTCTTTTCGACTTTCAGATGCATATCTTCCCGTATAATGCGGTTCCACGTCCGTCTCTTGGTATGTAGCTCTAAAGCCTTGCCTCGTTTGAACTTTACCCTTAAAAGTTACGACTTTGCTCGTAATTCTTGACAAGAATCGAGCATTCAAAATTCTGATGATCGATTAGCATACTCTTGAACCAATGCCCCAAAGAGTGAATGCCTCTCGAGCAAACGGGATGGCTTGTCGAATTCTTTTGCCATTCCTGTTGGAGACGAGGAAAGAATCATAAGCAAGATATTCAAGATAATAAAGCATGAACGAGTTTCATATCTTAAATCTACCAAGAAAATAGAGAAGATGCTTGTCTTATCAAGCTAATGCATACAAGGACGGTACAATGTACGAGATTTTAACATATTTTTCTTTTTCTTCTTTAATATAATAGCACGACGGTCTAATACATGCTACCAAACGTGCCATATAGCATAATGTGTGTGTAGTGAGCATTTTAGAGAAATAGCATTGAATTAGAATACAAGACAAGACGATGGAGTACGNAAGCTAATGCATACAAGGACGGTACAATGTACGAGATTTTAACATATTTTTCTTTTTCTTCTTTAATATAATAGCACGACGGTCTAATACATGCTACCAAACGTGCCATATAGCATAATGTGTGTGTAGTGAGCATTTTAGAGAAATAGCATTGAATTAGAATACAAGACAAGACGATGGAGTACGCACCTGCATCTATGACCAAAACTCTATCGCAGTCCATGACGGTTGGTATTCTGTGAGCAATGCTTATAATTGTGCATGCTGAGAAGTCCTCCCGGATGATTTTCTGAATCACTCCATCTGTCTGTGAATCGACCGAAGCAGTTGCCTCATCCATAAACAAAAGTCGGCTTCGTTTTAGCATCACTCGTCCCAAGCATAGAAGTTGTCTCTGCCCGACGCTCCAGTTGTCACCATTATCAACAACTAAGAAAATGACACGTTAAGAACAAAAAATTTATTCTGCTTTCGATATTCAATTAAATATGCCAGCAATCAGTAGTTAAATTGTGTTGAATCGTCTCATCTAAAAGCTTGAGCTATTAGAGAGGGGACACACTTATATGTTTAAATTTAGTCTTCAATGCATTTATATATTGCCAGCAATTTGGAGAATAATGTACCTGCGGAATCAAGTTTTCCAGGTTTTGCAGACACGACGTCCTTGAGTTGGCATCGCTCTAGACTCTATAGAACAGTAGTTCACAAATTAGATAAAGCACTGACAGAAACTAAACGGACAAACATGTTTTGTTGGAATTTTCGACAACAATATATTACACTAGTTGACACTAAAATCACCTTCCATATTTCGTCATCTGAATACTGCCCAATTGGGTCAACATTGCTTCTCACGGTTCCTTCAAAAAGAACAGGCTCTTGAGGGATGATCCCAAAGCGCGACCTCAGATCATGAAGTCCAAGTGCTGAAATGTCAATGCTGTCGATAATTATTTTCCCAGCGGATGGCTCCACCAATCTAAACAAAACCTGGATTAGAGTGGATTTCCCACCCCCGGTACGACCAACAACACCGATTTTTTCACCTCCCCTTATGCTGAAAGTAAGTCCTTTAAGAACCAAAGGCGTATCTGGACGGTACCTAACCTGTACAACATTGATTCCAATATTTTCATGACAAAACTTCCAAAAATTACTAGATAAAAGGAAAGATGATGGTTATTTATCTCACGCCAGCGTGACAATTCTGCCAAATGTTATGGTTTAGTCCTATTCCTATTTAAGAGATCAAAAAAAAAAAAAAGAAAAAAGCAAATCTCACACAAATTTATAGTGGTTCACCCTCACTGTGAAAGCTACATCTACTGGCCAATACAGATTTTCACTATGAAGAAGATACATTAGTAAACTTGCGTCTCTCAGTCTGCCTCACTATAGACGCACCTTATAAAACATTTGATATATCATAGGAATGTTAGGGTGATGCGATGTAAATATGGTATACTCAATAATTAGGCTCCAAAACATACCAACATCAAAACAAGATGATAAGGCATGCATGAGGTCATTATTGAAAGCATATTTGTTTCATGCCTCTTCGATTACCTTCCTTGCTCCAAATCCGTGACAAAAAATGTAACGCTCTCTCTCAGAAAACATGTGAATTCAAAGGTTGGCAACTAATTGAAATTACTCTATATGGCATGTTACCTGCAAGTTTTTGAGCTCAACATTGCCATGGGTAGGCCAATTCAACGGAGGAAGAAAATCTTTTTTATTCCATTCTGCTTCAGAGGGTATGACAGTGAATTGTTTTATCCTCTCGACCGAAACCATCTTATTTTCCAAAAAGCAACTAATATACACCGCAAAATACAGCACAGAGTTGAGGGACAACCCATACGAGAGAGATAAGCCAACATTCTCTGGAAAATTAAGCAAGCTTAGTCCCTTGAGAGTAAATCCAAACATCCCAAAATAAGATAGGAGAGATATATTTGACATACAAAAATTAAAATATAGAGCAATCAATGCCCTCCAACTAATAATGTTAAACGACAGTGATACAGACTGGACATGATCAAAATTGTGCACTTTATGTTTCAACTTGTAGCATCCTAATTAGCAGTTTCATGCTAATGAGGATGACGTAAATCAACAAAGGAGTGTCAGGGAAAAAGTGAATCAAAATATGTGCAACAGTGACATCGTTAATATTAATAGGTAAATAATGCATTTTGGAATAGTTGATTGATGGAAAATGTGTAGTTAAAAAATAAGAAAGTTTTGGCTTGCAATATTATTTATTGAAGAATGTGTGGTTGAAAAGAACAAAGAAAAAAATGTATTTTGAAAAAAATGGAAATCGAACAAGGCCTAATATCTTTATCATGCATCCAGTAATCAGAAAGATAATATGCACTAATCTTAAATCTTTCAAAATTTGGCAATCGAACTTGATTATCCGAAATATATTATTTTTCAGAATACTTGTTCCATCAGCTATTCCAAGAATACATATCCCCATATTCACACCTGGCTTGATGATATTGCTGGGTAGAACTATCATAAACAACGCAGATATGCAAAGGACGAAACTTCCAATCAGTTCCAAACGAAAGCCCAACCACTCATTGGATCCATTATTGTGGAAGTCCATGCGCAAATTTGCATTTACACGGTTGATATTCTCCTGGGAAAACCTTTCCTGCTTCCTGAAACAGCGAATAGTCATGACACCAGTAATGGTTTCAGAGAAATGGTGAATCACGGGTGCTTTCGTGATAGAATCCAGCCTTGTCAATTCCCGAGATGTGGAAAGATAGTATCCCTGCAAACCACAAGAAAAGGAAAATGTTGGTCAAGTCCGTAGTAGTTTCAGTTTTGATACACACAGAAACACATTCAGTTAAATACGCCTTCAGTAAACAAATCTCAGTACGAGAAAAGGAACATACCCGGTACCAGATATTCAGCCAGCCAAGTGGAATCAAAAAGATCACGGTTGGCCAAGTGTATTGACAAGTGATAATGATGATGCTAATAAGTGTGACGTACATGGCAACAGTAACGCTCATAAAGAATGGAATGAAAATATCAACATTGGTTTGATCAGTTGATGCCTGCACCAGTAGAATGAAAATTACTAAGAAAAAAAATCTGTTAATTTAACTTCTTTCAAATAAGAAATAAATGTATCTTAGTATGAAAATTTTACCCGACTAAGAATTCTTCCAGAAGGTGTAGTGTCAAAGAATGACATAGGCGCGTGAAGGATGCTGTGAAGCATTTGTCCGAAGAAAATTTGTGATGTCTTAAGTCCCATAACTGTAGCTAAGAAGATTCGTAGAAGAATAAGCACGCAGGAAACTGCTGCAATGATAGCATATATCTCGATGAAAAAAGAAGGGTTGAATGATGCAGCACGTTTTGCCGAAGTTTCATACGCCAACCAGTAATCATCTGCCATTAAAGTTCCTTGCCATGCCAGGGAAAAGAACAACACCGCCACTACACCCAACCACCCGAAGGACTCAGTGCAATATAATTTGTAAACATTTAAGCTAACTCTCCCGGTTTCTCTCTCCTCTTCCTTGATAAGCTTAGAACTCCCTTGATTAGGGTCAGATTGGTCTTCAGATTTACTTTCACCATTTTCTTCACTTAGTTTAAAAGATTTTTGAGTAGATATAGTGGGGGAACTTTTTTCTGTGGCGTTTTCCACATCTACGAGCTCCATAGAGGTTTCGTGGGCACTTACTAAAGCTTTGAAATCCAAGCCAGATTTTAATAGATCATTGTATTTTCCCGATTGCACAATCATCCCATCTCTCATAACCTGGTATTCATTGGACGAAATGTCGTTACAGCTTCAAATGACACACACACACAAACTCATTTGCATATACACTCAAAGGAACATTCAGATTTTGAGGAGGAAAAAGTTTTTACTCACTAATATCTGATCGACATTATGCAGGAAGTCCACTTGATGTGTAACGAGTATAATGGTCTTATCTTTAAGGATGCCTCTCACACATTCCTGCAAAAGAGCATGGGTGGTATAAGACCTATATTACATTGCAAACCAGATTCAGGAATCAATTCAAATAATGACTTAAACTACATCATCACATGTAAGATAGAAGATATGAGGTATGTAGTCGAAAGTGAAACAGTTTTTATTTATTATTCAATTGCATCTGTAGCAACTTTTGGCAGAAGTAAAATCAAGATACTACGGTAGATTGCAAATAAGGCCTCTTTAACCATGTAATGATGCAATTTTCGAAGAAAGAACCTGTCATAAGAATGCGAAATGTGATCTATAGATATACTATTTGTTTCCAGGTGATTTAACCAAGATTCATGTAAGTACGTTCTTAAATTTCCAATCAGTTGAAAATATTTTCGAAGTAAAAATATTCAAATCTTAGTAAAACTCGTATCACCTTAAATATGTCTGACCCAGTGTGAGCATCAACCGCACTAAATACGTCGTCAAGTAGATAAATATCACAATCCTGATAAACTGCTCTGGCCAGTTGAATCCTCTGCTTCTGTCCACCACTTAGATTGATACCACGCTCTCCAATTTCAGTCTGATCTCCGAATTCCATCATTTCCAAGTCTTTCTCCAAGCAACAAACCCTGATAACTTCCATGTATCTTTCCCTGCTCATTGGCAAGCCAAAGAGAATATTTTCTTGTATTGTCCCATTCTGGATCCATGACGTTTGGGCAACATAAGCAGTGCTACCACAAACTCTAACCTGTTATGTACAAAATAAAAGTTTTCAATATGCAAGAGCCAATTACATAATGATCTACCGAAAAAACCTCGTTAAAGTGAAGAATAGCAAGAACAAAAGTGGTGGATAACAGCACAATAATCTAGCCAGGGATGGACTAATTATTGAAACATATTCTTAGTAGTTGGTAGCATGCAAAAGAGCCTTCACTGATAAAGCTGAATAGGAAGGAGAAAGAACATTGATGGAAGATAGACCATTATAGACAAATGACGGATTTCTGCCTATCAAATAAACAAGAATCCAAAATTTTAGAGTATCAGATTTGAAATGGCATACCTTCCCAGATAAATTTTTCATCTCACCGAGAATTGATGCGAGAACAGAGGACTTCCCTGATCCCACTGTCCCAACTAGTGCTGCAAGTTCCCCTTTTCTTATCTCAAAATTTAAATTCTTCACGACTTCTTCCCCATTCTCATCATCCCAGCTAAAAGATCCATCTTCCACAGTCACAGCTACATCTCCCTCGCAACCCTCGACTCTTTCGACTGATTTATCCACCAACTCCTGACTAGTCATATATCTATCCAGCCTTTGAAGAGAGATTATAGCTTGAGAAATTGAGATCATGGATTGTGGGAACGTCCTTATTGGTTCCTGCAACATCTTTAAGAGTGAGGTTGTGGTGAAAACAGTCCCTACTGAAAGTGGAATCCCCAGCAAAATTGAACTTCCAAATGTCAATGTAGAAATAAGCAATGGAGTGCTCCACAATACAATCATATTGGCAGATATAGAATACATAAACTTGCATAGCCATCCATATTCTGATTCACGGAACGATTGAATTCTCTTGTTGAAGTGTTCTTCCCATGCCTGGAATTTAATTACCCGCATGTAGCTAAGCATCTCATTTGTCGCTTTCATTCTCAAATCACGATTCTTCATGATATTAAACTGAAACCCGTTGTTTCTTCGAGTACCAAACAGAACAAACAGGACTACTAAAGCAAGTCCGAATAGGGCAACAAATGTTGAAACGCCAATGTACTGGTATAGAATAACAAGAGCCACTGTGATTTGCAATGGCATGAGCCATAAGAAATGCAGCTGCAGCATCATATCGGAAAGCTGCTGAGCATCCACCGCCATATAGTTAACAATCTGTCCGACTCCATGAGCCTGTCTTGCGGAGCATGTTAGCCTCAAACCCTTCTTGTACAATGAAGTAATGAGTGTGGATCGAATCTGCATCCCGAGTTTCTGAGAATGAAAGTTGAAGTGGTGCGAGCTCAAAACTTCAACGAATTTGGATAGTAAGAGAATCAGTACAAGGTAGTACCCTTCATAAGGCGAACTCCCGTTTCCTGCCGTGACATCAACAAATCGCTGGATGAGAGTAGGCCCGACATACATGACACAGAGCCTCACGATTGCGAGTGAAGCCGTGAATGCAATTTGCTTCCAGAAGCATCGGACCAATGTTTTCACAACTGGATGTTTTGAGTTCTCTTCGGGTTTAGGCCAATTTTTTTCAAAAAGCTCTGACATTCGTTCAGCAATGTGTTCTGGTGAAAGGGTAGGTACTTCTTCAATTTTGAGTGGTGATTTGTAGCCTTTCTTCAGAAGGGGATTCATCCAGATCCAAAAGAGCTTAGATATGACAGATGCTGAAGCGTATTCACTCACGTTAGATTTGTCAAGAAGAGGTTCGTACAATTCGGTATTTGAATCTACTACTGGTTTAGTGTCATCTTTTAGTACTAAAATGCCTGTGGATCCTTTAATTCCAATCACAAGAAGAATAATCGAGAGAGGAAACATAATCATCAAAACAATGTCGTCCAATCGCAGGCCTGAAGCAGCTTCATGAAAAGAAATCAAGCGTACGAGCCCTGATGCGAAGAACAAGGCTACAATGACACACTCTACAATCCAGTATATTCGAAGAGTCCACGGATGGCTAACAGCTTTGAATCTCTTCTCGTGGGCGACTAATACAGCGATAGCTACATGAGTTATTGCTTGAAACAACCAAAACAGTCCATTTACGATTTTCCACTGCGATTCAGCTCTTCTAATGAAGGCCAGAATGCATAAAACAGTAGAAGAAACTGCTAAAAGAACTGTTACAATGAGACACAGCTTAAACCAGAAATTACTCCTAACTAAACCTCCATTGTTAGCAATGAGAGGCTTATTGATTTCAGAACTAGAACGCGCGTTTGAAGTGAATCTCGAGTACAGCTTTTGAATTGCAAATACAAGCAAAATAAGCAAGAACAAAACATCCACAGAAGTCAAAAGTATCCTTTGAGAACAAGGAGAAAGGAAAATGAATCTTAGCCATTGAAGAACGGATGAAATTGTGGCGTCCTGGACCGATCCGGAACAAGAAAGCGTTGTAATCCAAGAGGCTGAAGACATGTTGCTCACAGTCTTCCAGTCAATTTCAAGAATTCCCAGTATCTGCTCTCTGGAATAAGAAAAACAGAGCACTAAAAATTATATCATATCAAAGCTAATAAATATAAATCCAAGAGGTAATCAACTCAATAACTGATATAATCATTAAATATATAATTGAAGCAATAAAGATTCAAATCACTAAACGTATTTCATTAAATAGTCAGAATCAATTATACAGATATGACTAAAGAAATAAAAACTGAGGGGACAGGTGGAATAAATGTTAATTAAAGCAAATAATCATGGAAAAGGAATTGAAAAGAGACAACTATATATACTGAAAATAGATTACTGAATCAAAAGGGCCCCTGCTTTACTTTACTACAATTGAAACTTCAAACAAAAATCTCATATCTTAAGGAACTTTTAGGAAAAAAAGACTTTATCAGATGAAAACATAATAGGAGAAAGCAGGTTTTGATTGAAAATACAGTGCACAAAAAAAGAGGGAAAAAACATGCATGGCTGTGAGAATCTTGATTCTGTGGGGGCGAAAAAAACTTACCTCCTCCTGTTTCTGGGCTTTCAAAGAAAACGAAAAATGAAGAGGAATAACTATGGGCATGGATAATTGAGTACAATATCTTTGTCTTTCAGCCATTCATTATTGAGTTTTCAGCCTTTTTCTATTTGTCGGTTATGCAGAAAGAGACTTGGAGAAGAGGAGGATAAATTGCAGAATGCAGTTGTAAAATTGTTCAGTAAGAGCGACTTGATTTTTTAATATAAAACACTATCGGACAAGAATCTGCAGCTTTTTCCTGGAAACAATGCAGAAGCAGATTATTTTTTTCTGCTCAAATAGGTGGCGTATTTCGTTTTGAATTTCTATTTCTGACAGCCACGTGATAAATAATTATTAAGTAAAGAGGTTGGCATGACGGAGAAATTTCAGTGGTTTAAAATAGAGGAAAATATACAGATGATCTTTGTCTCAAATCTTGTCTATTATCTAAAGCATTCTTGGCCAAGCTTTGAAAATGAAATAAAATGAATTTACTTTTAAATATTTTTTTTTTTAAATAAAATTGGAGATATTACCTTTTTTATTTTTTCTTATGTAAAGACAGTTATTTATTTTAGAAGTTACTCTTCCATTATTGAGATGAATGCCTAATTCGAGTCATAAAAGCGAAATTTTGTAATACATACATGTATGTGTTATTTTTCACCTATTTACCTCGTCCACCAAACATGGGCAAGAAGTTTTTTTTTTTTTTTTTTTTCATAAAAAGCAAATCATTTCAACCTTGTTTGGCAAAAGTAATGCATTAACCATGCGTCAAGTCTCGAGCATAATATAAACGATAAATTTTAAATTAGAAGAATATTGTTAGCCTTCACCTTGCGTTGAGCCTTCAAGCCTCACACATGGAAATTAAGTGTCTACATCACTACCTCAACTTCAAATTGGCCAAAAGATAAAAATAGACTTTGAATATGTCGAACCCCCCGATGGTTGTCTAATATGCTCAACGCCTCTAGTAGTCTCAATGTATCCACCTCACCTCATCCATCCTATAGGTCATCTAACACACTCGTAACGACATCCTCAATCAAGAAGTCATACCCACGTGACGATCATATTTGAGGCTATGTGCCTAAATACATATTCATTCTCTAGATGAGGTGAGCCTCCTAATGAAACGACGCATGCACTTAAACGATTCGATGCACATGGCTTACTATCCTTCGATGGATTTTTGGAAGTAGAATATATGCCCTTCTAGCAATATAGGATGAGTTAAAAATACCCCGGTCTAAACAATTTGACAACAACTATGTCCATCAATTATATTTTCAAACGAGATAAATATCAGCGTACACAACTATTTACCTTTATGCAAGAGATGCATATACTCGAAAACGACGTGACGTGTCATCTACCCCTCTCACTTACCACTCCTCCTTATGATTATGAACAAATTAGCCATTTCTATTTTACGATATGCAAACATCTCAAAAGTCCATACTAGACTCTCTTTATGTGACTTCACATACCTAGCTAACCTAGAAATTTAACTTGACCATTCCTTTTGCAATATCTTTGCATTCAAAAAAATCTTGTAGGGTGTAGATAACTTACATATGTAGAAAAAGTGATTAAGATTTGTTAATAGTAGGACCAAATCAAACACAATAAATAAGAGAGAGTGTGTTAAACATGACCAAAGAATAGTCCGCAAGACTTTTAGATCGACACCTACTTTCTACCTATAACCAATCTTTTTCAGCATGATCGAACATGCTTGTTCCATATAACATAAAAATGTACATCATTGTTGGATGATAATTCAACGTTTCAATGATTTTATTGTTCACATTTTTATTTATTTTTTGATTGTCTATTTTTTTTAGCCCCTGTTTGATACACATTAAAATTTTTATTATCATTTTTCTATTTATTTTTATCCATACATTCTTCAATAAAATAATATTATACGTAAACCCAAAACTTTTCCTTAATTTTAAACTACACATTCTCCAAAAAATAATTATTTCAAAATACAATTTTCTCCAAAATCTAATTTTATAGGAGCCCAAACACGGGCAATAGCAAGAATTCATGGAAACCTAAGGCAAAATAAATCGAAACCACAAAGAACAAAGATCTCTCATTACACATTTTGGAAACAAATTAAACTTATAAAATTGAACATTTCATTGTTGAACTAAACTTAAATCCTATAAGGTTTACACTGTACGAAAATTTTCAAAATTCAGCAGCATCGAGATTACTCAGGAGATATGGAAAAGTAAAAAAAAATAAAAAAATGAACTTGCTTCTACCTGTACAAAGGTAAGCCTTCCTCCAAGTTCCATAATATTAAATTGGTTCCATTTGTTGGTCTATGTAATATACATGATGGTCCAGCTGCACATGGGAAAAGAATAGAAGAGGATCTAACTACTTCAATCATGCTTCACTTGGCTCGGGAAGATATAGCTCAGTTTATTAGGAGTCTGATTAATGGCAACAACCATTTTCGAACACGATTGAGATAGAAGACATTTTAATATGAGAAAATGACAAATATTTATAAATATTGAAGTATCTATAATTACATTTTAGATATTAATCACTAAAATGAGAATGATCATCACTATGGATTGAAGTAGTAAGCATTCCTATAAAAAATTAGGTGTAGTTAAACACTTATTATGATATTTTTAGTTTTTAATTAACTTTTTGACTTTAATTTGATTTAATTTGTGGATGATACTAGTTTTATGCATTCATAAAATGAGATGAACCATTGTTATGATATTTTTAGTTTTAAATTAATTATTTTGACTTTAATTTGATTTGATTTGTGGATGTTTATTATCGTTGTTATCGTTCTTTTCAATTGCTTGATCGCTAATTGAATTGTTACTCAATTTTATTATTATTAAGAGAGACAATAAGATTTAAATACAATATAATAAACAATTTAAGGGTCGATAGAGGATAGAGACATACATCTATGTTTTATATGATTTCAATAGATGTTTTAGCACTTGTTAATACATTTATCATATTTATCTTTCATTGAGAGATATAAGGGTCACGGAAATAGATTTAATCGCTATCGAGAGTGACTTCCAATTAAGTTAAGAACACTGACCAGCATTAATAAATTCAAATTGTGACACTAATTGTTACACTAAAAATGGAATAATAAGGAAGATTCGACATCTTAGCAATGTATCTCACATATTTGAAAAACTCATTTACTTATTTTCATCAGTTTAATTGATAATTTATATATTAGTATAGAAAAAATCACAAAATTTGTTTGTTGTTCGATTAAAGTTGCAATTAATGTTAGCTCGGTCAAACACACAGTCCACGTGGGTTCGACACACTATTGATCATTATATTACTTGACTACAATCGTGTGCACTTGCGAGTTTTCAAACGATCATATATATAAAAAAAAAAATTCCTACCTTTTAACTACATATTCTCCTAAAAATTACTATTCAAAACTTTTTTTTCTACACCTGTCAAACACGCTCTAAACAAAAGAGCAGCTGATTTACCTTGAACGATAGAATCATAAAAGGAATAAGACCGCTATAGCCGTTAAAAGAAAATACAGCATAACAGAGGCAGTAATATTGACGGAGTTGATGAATATAGGGAAACAAGTTGTTCACCATTAAATGGATATTGGTATAGAACAACACCCAAACCATCCACGATGGTTTTAAAGTTGAGTTTACTCACAGTTGAATTTAGTGCATCAAAGAAGTCCCTCAGAGCTGGTATGATGGGAGATACATTTACATTAGGATAAAAAAAAAATCTAAAGCATAATAATCACTAGCCACCTAATTCTCTCTTATCAAGAACTCCACAATCTTCCTAACCATGCAAAGCTCTTCACCAATCCCCTTTACAAAGACATTCCTTCCGTGTGGGGAGATGCTATAGTAAAACCATAAAGGGGCTCATGCATCGTTGAGAGCTCATGGTATACTTGCATGGCCGTGCTTCTAAATAAGATAAGATATTCCTTTATCAACGAGCATTCTTTTGTGCTATTGTGGACAATGATTGCGTATCACTAGTGCAAGCCACTTTCGTCTTCCTTTGAAAGCACAATTTGCTTTGGCTTTGGCCAATGTCCAATGAGGTTGTGCATTATCTATAATGGCCGGGGTGAAGAGGTTTGATCGACTTGAATGCCATGGGAAGAGACTATTTTTTGGGCTTTGGGGAGGAAGGGAAGGGGAAAGAAGATTTGCAAGATTGATTTGAGATCCGCTTTAGTTTTAAAAATATTTTACAAATACATAATTTTTTAACTTTTAGAAATAACAAAAGGTCTCTGCCTATTTTCCTCTTAATTTGTGAATATAATTCAATTCTTTCCCAAAAAAATTAGTAGAAGGACTAATTTTCTCTTTCTTTTCAACCAAGCCTCTGTTTTTTATTAGTCTGTTGGGCCATTTCCTAACCCTCACCATATTTTAAGCTTTGGGCTTCTTTTATGTATTTCAATCTTGGCCCTATAGTTTGGTCCAATTTTAGCTGCTTCTTCAATTTATAGATCCCTTTTTTACTTAATAACATATTTTTACCCATAATACATTGAATAGTACTAAGAATGGACTAGGTTAAAACCCAACCCAGTCCTCCCTAAATCCGCCCGTGTGAAAATAATTTGAAATCGAACCATCTAACTTATTTTGAAAAATAAAAAATAAAAGTATGTTACAAAAGTTAGTTTAGGTATCATTGAAATGACAACAAAATAACTTGTTAATGACAATAAACTGCAATTTCTTTAATTGCTTCATGATTGGATTTTATCTATTTTTTTTCAAGAATAATCATCAATTATATCGACTTCCACATATTCAGCTAAATTATTTCCATGAGCCGTTCATTATACTTTTATGAGAAATTTACTAAAAGAATATTATAAATTTGTCCAAGTTATATTGCTTTATTTAAAGTTAATTTGTTAACAATAATCTTTTCTTAAAATCATGAAGCCCCTTCCAGTGCATTTTAATGCTCTCGATCATTCTCCATCTTTCATTTTCATGCACAAAGTGCCAACTTTCATTTTTCATTTTCAAATTAATTCATTATGTATACGTTTTTTTTACATGGCAATCAAATGTATTGCAACATTTATATTTAACAAATTCAATTTTAAGCATTTTATTGAGATTTTAGACTAATATATTTACGTTATAACTTGTTTGAAATGCGTTACTTTTTTTTTTTTCCTAAGTAAACCACACCTTGAAACAAAATCGAATCGCAAAAATTGGTTTTTTTTAGAAAGTGAATTAATTTGATTTAGTATGAAATTTCTCCAAAGCATTTTAAACGGTATGATTTTATAATAGATTTTATAATAGATCAAAAACTCCTAACTGAACGTGTTCACCCAAGATCAGTCTTGCTAAAAGTTTCAATTTGTCAATTTTTTTGTAAAATATAATGAATTATACAGAATGTGTGAATAATAAGTGAGTAAAAATAAATAAACATTATAAATTTTATGTAATATATGAATAAGAATTATATAATCACAAGTATAGCCAATATTCATGCACATAATATTGAATATGACAACATAGTTTAATGGATAACATTTTGGTATTTTATAATTTTATAATATTAAGAATTTATATAACCAAGCTAAAAATATTCAATTGGTGAATAATGCACGTAGAAATCACAATACAACTATCTACGACAATAAAAAAGTACCTGCTCAATTACCTTAGGGATATTCTTCAAATAAAAGTCGACCTTTAGGGAAAATAAAAATGTTGTATCCATGTTTAGAGTAGAAAACCTTTTCTTCTGCAAAATTGTGATCTTGGAAGTATGTGTGTCTGTTCCATGTCAACCATCTTTCAACACAAGTTCCTTGAAAGAAAAAGAAAGTGGCATTGTTCCTAAAGTTAAAGAGTAATGTTATCTAACCCCACTGAAGTTGCAACCTCTGTCTATATGGGGTTGATGTGGCATTAAATGATAAGTGAAATTAAATGACTCATTTAATTTCAATTTTATTTAACCTATTATTTAGTGCGACTTAAATTGGGGTTGACACTACGCAGCATTATTCAAAGTTAAATTATATAAGAATTGGATAAGAATAAGTTTTCTATTTAAAGTGGGATTTGCAAATTTAGATTAATTTAAGTTTTAGTTCAATTACAAATCTTAATTAAATAAAAAGATTAGTTTATGTTTATCTAATCACACGTGGGTTGCCTATTGCCAACTTGTTTAAAATCAATGAACATCCAAATAAATTACTAATTAATGACAACTCCTTTAACCTTCAATATCTTGAGTTTAATTAATATGAATTAATTTTTTCTCGAGTCCATTATGCATCATTTAATGCAAACTACAAAACAAGCCCAATAGTGATATA
Source organism: Fraxinus sp. 1973-6204 (assembly GCA_903798365.1). Lineage (NCBI taxonomy): Eukaryota > Viridiplantae > Streptophyta > Magnoliopsida > Lamiales > Oleaceae > Fraxinus > Fraxinus sp. 1973-6204. The sequence goes on along the minus strand of CAIGRR010109080.1, from coordinate 2,732 downwards.
CCAATTATCGCTCTATCAATATAAATTAATTATTTGGCTCAATTAAAAATTGAATTTATACTTATTTTACTTTAGTCCTTCAACTTTTTAAAATCATTTAAAGACATCTAGGTTACACTTTTTCATTTTGGTAACCAATTTCTCCATTTTGATAGTGTGATGGTAGATTACTAAGTTTCAATTTTTAATTATGAAAATCATTGGACAAATCAAAGTGAATTAGTTAGAATATAATAATTTTTTTTTTTACGTATATCAAAATTAATTTGGTGATATGTGAATTTTTTTCATCAATTCATATCGTGATTGGTTTCTTTAATTTAGTAAAAATTCATGTTGTAATTTTTAAATCCAATGAAGTTACATGAGTCTTTGGGTAGAAAATATAATCATGACTTATTTACTTTATGTTGGTTTTTAGATGTCACATATCCTCACTTATGTTTTTCCAAGATCCAAAGTTTGATGCCTACAAGACCGAGGTAGGAAAAAGAACTGTAATTATGTGTAGTGATTTCATATTTGTGAACGTGTGCTTGATTTTCCTTTCAATAATGGTTTGAATGTCATCATAATATCTTTAAATAATTGATTTTATACACTTGCACTCCTTTTTACTTTCCGTTATCACTTTGTCCCTTTTCTATTTCTTTCTCCTTCTCCCACATTTACTTAGCTGCTGCTCACCGATAGAACAAACAACTCTGCAGCCCCATCTTCTCTTTCTTTCTTTTCCCTCAAATTCACGTCCACCCTATCAGAGATCATAACTTGTACATGCTTGATACAAAAAGAATGAATATTAAGCACTTAAAACTTTTAATTTTGTCCTGCATGTTTAACAACATTATATCACTAAAGCAAAGAGTGATTAAAAAGTCCTGCCCTTGACCCGTTGAGATATACATTAGAATTAATCTGAGAATCTAAACACTTTTTACTTATCTTTTCTTCTGAAATTTCTTACATATTTATATTTTGTAAAGGTTAAACTTTACACTAAGATCTACCACAATCAAATAGTTTCTTAGATGGCATTATTATAGGTAGGATGACCATTATAACTGGGGGGGGGGGGGGGGGGGGNGGGGGGGGGGGGGGGGGGGGGGGGGGGGGGGGGGGGGGGGGGGGGGGGGGGGGGGGGGGGGGGGGGGGGCGTTTGAATTTTTTTTGAAAAAAAAAAGAGACATGATGAGTTTTCTTTTACGTTGAAGTTAGACCCAAATTTCTTTGAATATTTGTCGATTAGCTGAAGTGGCTCTTGAAGATGTCAAAATGTGGATTAAGGAGTGATTTAGCTCCCACTCAAGCGTGCAAAGCAGGAAGCTGGCGCCGCTCATGAAATTGAAAGAAATCAACAGTTGTATTGGCTTGCTAGGTGCTAAAATTTCTTAGTATGACACTCATGTGTCAAATAGTGGTATTTGGACAAACCACATTGCATCATTTGAATGTCTATCAAACTTTCCATTTCATTTTTGTCTTCAATTTCAAATCTACTATATTTTTTAAGAACATAATCAAGTGATGAATTGGCCAGTTAATGGGGGCTATAGGTCTGATGGACATAGAGGTGAAGTGTATATTATGTAATTCTAGACGTTACTTTTATTCCCTATTTGATTTGAATTAAAATTCAATTAAAATTTCAAGTTAAAATCAACAATTAATTTTAACTATACATTTCATGAGACTCACTATTTTTCAACCACATATTTTATCATTTTTTTTTCCTAAGTCTGATTTCAATCTATGCTAAATGAGGGCTTAGTGTTGAACTATAAAATTTGGTGATAAAGACGTCAAAAAGGAAATTGAAGTTGACATGACAAGACAGGTCCACCGATGTCGGGAAGGAACTGCCATTTTCATTTTTGTTTTTAAGGTTATCCCCTCTTAGCCATAGGTTTAATTTTAATTTGCAAGAATTTATAGAAAATTCTGCTGCCTACCTACTGGATTTTAGTTGCTTATAGTAAATTGAAATAAAAAATTCTGTTAATTAATATGCGATTCATTTCTAATACAACGAATCTGTTCGCACCATCCTATAAAATGACAGCCCGTAAACATTGAGATTGAAGATTTCTCTACAAGAGTAGAGAGGGAAACAAATTCGGGAAAGTCTTTACGGGCCCCAAGATTTACCATTTTATTGCATTTTCATCCCTCCATTAATCATTTCGAACCATAATGGCCGTGTCTAGCTGCACCAGGCCTTTTCCGTCCTTCAAATGCCGTTCAGGTCTGGATTTCTCATGTCTTGATCCCTTCCTATCAGGGGCGGATCCAGGAAATTTTTCCAGTGCGAACGGACCCAGGAAATTTTTCCAATACTGAAACCGTAGTTAATGTGAAAAAGCTGCATAAGATGGCTACAAAAGGTGAGGATTGAGGAAGAATTTAAAGCGGAAGTAACCTCAATTAGCAGGACTAATCACAAAAATCTAGTTCAATTCATGAGCAATGGCGCTCTCTTGCAAACTTTCTGTTTGAAAACTCAAGGCCCAACTGGTATAAAAGACTGCAGATTGCGTTTGCAACAATTTACTTAGGACCTGTTTGGTTTGGATTTTCCAATTCTACAGTAAATCAATTTTCATTTTTCAACCACACATTTTTCAATAAAATAATATTTTACATCACATCAATACTTTTTTCTTCTTTTTCAACCACACATTTCCCATCATATCACTATTCAAAATCAATTCTTCCTCCAAAAAATCTAAACC
>CAIGRR010109041.1:797-23390 GCA_903798365.1 Fraxinus sp. 1973-6204 | reverse complement strand
TAAAGTACTTGCTGCAAGAGACTTGATTAATATAGTAGTTTAGACACACCAGAATTATTTTCAAAGACGTTGTTCAAAGTTTGAATTAGTTATGTGGTGTTTATATTTTTATTTAAAATTATTCACTCACTCGCAAGTTAATTTTATGAAGTGTTTTGCATTTAATTGGATTGGAAAATCAATTAGCATATATTTCTCAGAATTCTTCATCACTTGATATAAATTTGTCCATGCACCGTGCATCGCACGGGTGAAAGACTAGTGTAATACATGATTCCAAATATATGCATCATAATAGGCAAAATTATCTAACCCAAACAAGCCTACAAAAATAATAAATAAGTTGAAAATACTTTTTTTTTTTAAAAAAAATTCAATTTTTTTTGCACTCAAATAAGTACACAGACCAATAAAAACTTAATGTTTTCCACCCCCAAACTTATAACATACATTGTTTTCAATGTCTAAAAATATAATAAGAAATATATAAAAATTAAGGGCAGAGAAAGGAACTAAGTATTCCCCTGATATATATTTGAAGGTGGTATATGGACTGACATGAAAGTTCTAGCTCTCTTTATATTTTCTCTTGTCCAATGTGTTCAAGTGTTGTGTTCTTTCAAAATAAAATAAAAAGATCAATCATATCATAAAACAATTTATATTAAGCTCTAACACATCTTAAGGGAAATATGAGAATGAAGATGCCATATATTACTAAAAGAAATAAAAATTACTAAACTACTATAAGTAATAAGATTTACTAATCATATATTCTATAAAGCAAAATAAATAAAAGAGAAGAAAATTGTGTTGATCAAAATCCACTAATGCTCGTGCAGTTGTTAGGAATGCTCTCCTGAAAATTAACGGCATATGTTGAGCATCTTTGAGTATCCTATCAGACAACTTTTGGATCATCCAATCCTAATTTCCTGTATGTAGATACTTGCTCCAAAATCAATTAAAGCATTTAAATCATGTGAATTTCTTCTAGAGCAATGTACAATGAAACTCTCTGAATCTTTTAGTTTATGAGGGAGCTTATGTTGTATGATTGCGTTGCACCCTTCTATCAAAGCTACTGTTTCATTTACTAGTAACTTTCTCTTCTTGGTCAATATCTCTATCAAAAAACTAAGTTTAATAGGGAATCTGTAGAATGGCGTCAATAAAATGAATGTTGATATGAAGTTGTCTGAGGGCATCCAAGAACTTCTTGAATTGTTTGTCCAACTTATTGTTCTGCAACCTTTGAGGGAATAGGATTGGAGGTATGTGTTTATTGACAGGAACGATTGCCTTAACATGTAGACTATCTATTTCTTGATTAAATTTTGATGATTCTTCATACTGAACAACTTAGGCAATCTTTAAAGCATTTGAGAAAATGGAATAGGCAGAACATAAGCTCAAACAAAGATAGCAACTTGATTGATGGTATCTCTATAATTGCATAATTCAAACTGCTAATACTTGTTCATATGGGCTCTCTTTTGTATCGCTTAGTAGGGTACCTTGTGTACTGTTGGCTAATGCAACTGCTAACTGCCCTACCTGATTCTTCAAATTTTGGATAGAGACTTGTTAGTTTTGGACTGCAGTCTCAATTTTGGTGATGTACTTAGCAAGTAGATCTTCCAAAGATGATAGATTCTCTTGTTGCTACTGAAATTCTTGTAGGTTACCCTAAATTCGATCTTTGTCCTTGATATCAGCCCATGAGAAGTTATGATGCTTTCTCCAATATGTATTATAGGTGTTGCAGTCAGGATTGTTTTGTTGCCTTTGATAGTTCTATGCATAACTAACTTCCTCATGCTGATAAACATGAGTAGAAACTAAATGACAGCTTACAATTATATGATATGTTCCCACATATCCCGCAGACTGGTGATAGTTGGTACACCATGTCACATTCTAAGTTAGTTTGTCTAATTTCCTTGTTAATACTTCCAATTGGGCTGTCAATGATGTAACTAAATCAATGTTGTGAATGCCTACTATTTTCCTCAAAATTTCCCTTTATGATGGCCACATAGATTGGGTTTTTTGCAATTCTTTCAAAAAGATTTAGGGCATTGTCTAAAGGTATATCCAGGATTGATCCTCATGTTGAAGTGTCGATTATGTTATGGTATTCAGGATTTAGTCCTGCATAAAAGATGTAGACCTTAGTTTTTTTTGGGAATGTTCAAATTGGGGCACTTTCTAAAATAATTCTTGAATCTTTCCCATTCTTCTGGATTGCGGTCCTTTTGCTTAATTGTATGGACTTCATTTCTGATTTGATGGACCCAAGAAGGCGGGAAGAATTTCAATGTGAGTTTCTGCACCATGTCATTCCATGAAACGATTTTCTGTCATTTTTATTGCTTCTCTCTGTTCTCTTCTTATTTGTTTGAAGGTTCTTTCGATCTTGGGATCCAATGGTAGGAGCTCGATTTCTTCAAAATCTTGCGTACACTGCCAAAATCAAACAAGATAGATTAGGTGTGTAAATAATAGTTTAAAACAAAATAAAAGAAATTATAATACTATATAAACTAATAAACTAAAATTTCCTTGACAATGACTCCAAAAACTTGTTGGTACAAAACTCGCAAACGTATGGGATTGTTGACAAGTAATAAATTTAGTGAGTTGAGAGTATTATTCTACAGGGAATAAATTCAATTCAAGTTTATTAATTTCGTAGGAAATTCGAATTATGTAACACAAAAAAAATTTTGATTGGATTTATCCTAAATTAATCTAGAAAAAGCTGTAAAAGTTTGGTTTTTATCAAATTATGGATGATTGTAATGGATTTCGAATTCGCCTATTGCTATCTATTTCAATTCTTAATTTGTAATTTATTACCGCTTATGCGTTCTTGACAAACGATAAAGCTATGATGTATAATTTTCTTTTTCCAATACAAATCAAATATATCCTAACCACGACCCGAATTTGAATTATTATAATGCATTAAAATTTAGATTATCTATATGATTGCACAATTGATAAATATTATTCCTAACACCTATTGCACAAAAGTTAATTTTGCAGCATTCTAAACTTATTGTGAGTTTCTCAAGAGTACAACGAGCAATTAATTATCTAATTGGTGGTAAATCATAATTCATCTCCCATTAATTTCGTTGGATTCGGATCGAATTCGAATCAAAATCCAATCCATTGACAGCCCTAGTCGACAATGCTATCCAACTCACATAAATACAAAGATAACAAAAAAATAATTAGTTTTTCTATTTTTTTTTAATATTTTTTGAATTTTATGGTAAATCACACAAAAATCAATACATAGATGATGAAGGTATTATACCCCAACTTAAAATATATATTATCCTAAACGTTAGTATGATTACGAAGGTTAGGTATACTCCTCGTGTCTATGAATACACTCTTCTTAGCAATTGGTGTTAACGATTCAAGCTTCGTGCCCTAGTCGTTAACTCATTTCGTACTCTCCACTTTGAGAGAACATTTACCCTTCTTAATTTTTCATGAATTTATATCCCGTCCCCAGGGATTCAAACTAAGGTTCTTATCAATTTATGGATAATTATATTGGATTTTGAATCCGTTTATTGCTATCTATTTTCAATTCTTAATTATGTAATCATATTCATGCGTTCTTGACCATAAATAAAATTAATGTATTTAATTTTCTTTTCAAAGATAAATTAATTCTATTCTAATAACGATCCTAGTATATTCCTAACTCAAATTCGAATGATTAAAATGTATTAAATTTTAGATTATTTATATATTTGTACACGTGATAAATGATTATTCCTAACATATATTGTACATATGTTAATTTTATCGTGTTCTAAACTTATTATGAGTCTCCTAACACTATAACAAGCAACTAGTTATCTTATTGGCGACTATTCAATTAAATAATAAATAAGTATATGCAAATTTAATTAAGGAACGCAAGAAATAATAAACTACTAGTCTTGAATTAGAATTAAATAATAAATAAGGTTCTCATCCAATTAAAAAATGGATGTAGCCTAGCATATTAATATATAAATTACAAGAAGAATAATAGAAAAATATCACCCAGATCATGAAATAATTCAAAAGATGTTGATCTCCAAGTCCAAGGTTGAATTCTTCAAAACCTTGATGTACTTGACCTTCAATTTCTTGCTAGGGTTTGATCTCTTCTCTCAAAATATAGTAATTGGCCCCTTGTTCTTGATCATTTGATGATATTATTGTGTATATAGAGGCAAGAAAGAGTTCTTCAATGTGTAGCCCTTGTTTTATATGTATAAAGTTTGGATTTAGGTCATGAAATCGTCTCAAAGTTGTTACCAAAAAGAGTTTGAATCAAAAAAGAAAACTTGCCCGCCAATATAGAATTTGGCACGGGCACGTATGCCATAGGATTCATTAAGCACGCACTATGGAGTAGTTTTGTTGAGCACGTGCGTCGGTTTTGTTCGCTTTGTCCTTGGGCAATTTTTGGTATTTTGATCATAACATTCTTTTCCAAACTCTGTTGGAAAGATAACCCAATGAAGTACAATTCTTCTAGAAATAGAAAGTTTCCAATTCAAATGTTTTTTATCCGAAAAATGGGTCTCAAGTTGAAACTAAAAATTCGGAGCATAACTTTTTCAGCTGGAAATTGATTTTTTTTTTTTTAAATGCTTTAATTATATTTCACTCATTTGACCTCCAATTGCATCCAATAGATCATATGTGATCTTCAATCATCATTTTATGGTTAGAATCTACTATTGAATATTTACACTTTGGTCCCCAAATTTTGGATTTCTTTTATTTTTGCCCTTTGTCGTTCCTATCTTCCAATTCCACCAATTTGCATTGAGTTCAACCTACAAACATAATTAACACATAATTAAGTTATAATTCATCTAAGTCGCTAAAAAATACTCAAATTTAACTGTCTAAATAAGTGTACAAAATATACTTATCAAGAACCATTTTTCTTGCACTCGCTTTCTATGGAAAAATTGACTACTTATGACAGTACAAGACAAAAAAATAAAGCTGAGTTTTTCTTTAATGATCAAAAAATCTATGATAACCCAAGAATAACTAACCAAGAGGAGGTGACTTGATTTTCAAAAAAATTTCGAAAAATTGATTCAAATTTAAGCAAGCTGGGAATGAATAAGTCAATCAAATAAAATGTACAAAATGGAATGCAATAAGTAAAAAGGAAGAGAGAGAGTGTAAACTATGTAATTGTGGAGGTTCGATCCCAATCAATGATCTACTTCATTCGTTACCAAAATCTCTGTCGCGAGCAATGCCTTTTCACTATATTGATTCAATTATAATACAATCGAAGTCCTTACAATGCTTACAGTCACTTACAAACAACGAACACGGATCTTCATACAATATTGAGTTTTTCGGTGCCTCAATATGACCCACAAATTTGAAGAGAAATGATTTTACAATTTGAAACTTCTCTCTTAATTAAAAAATGATATATAAACAAATTAAGTATTAAGAGATAAATGTGCTAACACTTTAATGAATAGCAATAAATGAAGGTCAAGTGTTGGATAATAAAAACTTTGATGAGAAAAATGTTTTTCAAAAGTTAATTTAATTAAAAGTTTTTCAAAGTAAATATATATTTGCTCGAAAATATCTCACTTAAATACTTATAAAAGTGTTGTAATGAATGCAAAGTGAAATGAAATTTACAGAGTTCAAAACGCCAAAAGTTCTGAGTAACCAGACATTCGCATTATGAACCGAACATCAAGGTAGCCGTTGTGTGTTAAAATTCAAAACAGTTACAAAAAGTGGCCATTGGACAAACTGCATGTCCACATCAACAGACTTTTCTCCGATTTTTCCTTCTTGAATTTTTGAAAAAATTAGGCTTTTGAATGATGTTTTTCAATTTTCACTTTATTTTCAATGTAAGTGATATTATAATAAGTTTGAATAACAAATTGAAGTACTTACTTTTTTGCAAAATAATTTTATAGAAGTGTTTTGTTAAAATAATCTTTTATACATAAAAATTTATTCGTTGAGTTTTTAATAATTCATTGCTAAAGATTGAAGCATTGTACTTTTACACATGAATACAAACGTCCAATCACATGAATATTATTGAAGTTATTTGTCTCGAATGATTTGTCTTGAATGCTCGACTTCAGTCTCGATTTTTATTGAACGTTCGATGCTTGTCTTTTGATAGTGATATTTTAGTCCTCAATCAATCAACCTTGGAAGAAAAGCTTTGAAGACTTAAATTCCATTGTTAGAAATAAAATTAACTTGTTCGTTATGATCAAAACATTAAGGATGAAGTCAACCATATGTCAACAATTTTCCCCTTTTTGATTATGACACACAAGATGATTTACAAAGTAATAACAACAATTGATAAGGAATAAAAATCTTAAATATCACAAGTGATTCATATATTTTCCTTGTCTTATACAAGTCACTAACCATCTCAAACATATTCATCACCTCATATGTTTCCCCCCTTTTAGCATAAGCAAAAATATAAAGAGGGAATCAAAAAACAAGTCATGTAAGATCAAAAAGACAACCATGGGCACAAATAATAGCAAGAAAAATCCCCCTTAAAGTAACAGAAGATGGCAATCAATTAGAGTTCAGTATAGACCATATCGCATCCATAACTAAAAAAATGAGGTTACGAAAGTTAATAGCATGAAAAGGTTAGACTAACATAAATGTATCCAAAATGCGTAAGCATAAAATGGAATCATAGCTAAGGCTCCGGGGGAGAAGGAGGTAGAGGAGGGAAATGAGCGTAGAAGCGAGCATAGAAAGCATTTTGTTGTGCTTGCATAGCCGCTTGTTGAGCTTGAATTACATCTTGTTAAGATTGTATTACAGCATGTTGAACTTGCAATTGGTGAATCTTGCCAAGGCCGTCAACGGAGGATATAAGTAAATCAATGCGTTCATTGAGGAGATTGTAATGTCTTCCAACCTCCAATAGGATGTGGAGCACTTGAGCTTGGGATGTGGTGTGGTGCATCGTCGTCATCTTCGTCATCCACTTCTTTATCCTCGTCAAATGGTAAGGTCAAGGGACCATGACTCTGCATCAATAGTCTAGGACTTCCATTTTCTACCTTCTTTGACAATTTTCAAATGTTTGAGAGTGCGAATGTTGATGGTGTCGGTAGAACAAAGAGATACAGAAGCCTCACCATGTAAAGAGATGTCTAAATGTTTAAAGATTTTGGTAAGAAGCATGTCGTAGGGTAGGACTTTATGTGTCGTGTAGAATGAACAAGTTTCATGTGTCTAAGAGTAATGGTAGGAAAAGCCAATTTACACCCAACCATGAAAGAATTGAAAATAAAGAGATCTAAGTTGTTAACTTTGTCTCGATGACCTTTTCGCGGAATGAAAATATGGGTAATGATATTTTGAGAACTTTACAATGTAGGATAATTTGATTTGCGCTAAGTGGGATATTCCAAAAAATTTCTCGTTACATGACGACAAGCGAAAATGGGATCATATCCTTCAAAAGTGGGATGAATTTTATATAGAAAAACTTGATTTTCATATTCCTCAGGTTCGAGTATAATTCGGATAATGGATTTGTAATGATAATTTGTTTTTCTTTAATCAAGCAAGAAATATTATCCGAAGTGCGACTAGAACACATATTTTTATAAAATTCTTTCATAAAGTTGGGATAGGCACATTCCTCCACAATTGCTATCAAAACCCAACCCACATTCACAAAATATTTTTCAATGAGAAAGGCGGATGCCTTAAGAGTAAATTCAAAGAAATCAGCATCTTTACCAATGAGAAAGGCTGGATTTTTTGAAGAGATTTTCCAACTCTTCGACTTCCATATCAAATTCTTCATTGGAGGAAGGAGGAATTGATCTTCTCATAATTGCCTTAATTTTTTTTTCCCAAGCTTTTAGATCCCTTCATTGTGGAATGATTATTGAAGGAGAATTTAAAAAAAGGTTCGGATATTAGGATTTTGAGATTTTTCTGGACGAAAGTTTGAATTTTTTTGAGATACTTGAAGTGTAAAAGTGATGGATTTTTCTTTTTTTAATTTGGGGAGTGTTTGATGATTTGAGATGAAAATAAGAAGGATTTAGTAAAGATTTTGGAAGGGAAATAAGTGAAAAATGAAGAAGATGAGAGAAAATGAGGCTGTTTCGCGTTTTTAAAAATCAGGTTTTTGACGAACCGTCTGGTTCATGATCCAGACATCCAGATTGGTAGAGCCGATTTATGCCATTTTTCTTTGTCAAACCAGACAATATCTTCCTTTGGTACAAGATCTCGTAAAATGTGATGTCTAATCTCAATATGCGTTCAAGAATGCATAATGGGATTTTTTTTTACCAAGTTTAAGGCACTAGTATTATCACAAGTGATAGGCATATGATCAAATAATAAGTGATAGTCACTAAGAGTTTGTTCCATCCATAGAGCTTGTGCACAACAACTAGAGGTCAAGATATATTCGGCTTCGGCAGTAGACAATGCAATTGAAAACTACAAAGCCTAGAAAGTGACACGTTCCGCTAGTGCTTTTATGATCAATTGGGCAAACAAACCAATCGGCATCCGAATAGTTAAGTAAGTCAATGTGAGTGCCCTTAGAATACCAAAGACCTAGTGTTCTAGTACCACTAAGATATCTAAAAAATATTTTTACGGTACTAAGGTGTGATTCTTTAGGATTAGAATGAAATCTAGCACATAAACACACACTAAACATATATCGAATCAACTTGAATTTGAGTAAAGAAGGGATCTGATCATACCTCGATATTTAGTTACATCAACTGAAGTACCTTAATCATCTTTATCCAATTTTATAGATGCACTCATTGGAGTGTTCATTGGCTTCAAGTCTTCCATTTCAAACCTCTTGAGCATGTCCAATATATACTTATTTTAACTAATGAATATCTCATTACTAGTTTACTTAATTTGAAGTCCAAGGAAGAATCTAAGTTTTTCCATCATGCTCATTTCAAACTCCTTGCTCATACATTTATAAAAAATTTCACCAAGAGAAATACCAGTAGCACAAAAGATAATATCAACATAGATTTGAAAAATAATCACATCATTCTTTTTAGTTTTGTTGAAAAATGTAGTATCTGTTTTTCCCATCGAAAAACCATTTGAAAGTAGAAATTTACTAAGCTTTTCATACTAAGCTCTAAGAGCCGGCTTTAAAGAGCCTTTCTAATTTTAAAAACATAATACGAATATTTATAATCTTTAAAACTGGGGGTTACTCTACAAAGACTTCTTCTTGAAAGAAGTTATTTAGAAATACACTTTTAACATCCATTTAATAAATAGTAGAAATTTTTGGCAAGCAAATGCAAAAAGTTTGCGAATAGATTATAATCTAGCAACCAGTGAAAAAGTTTCCTCAAAATCGATGCCTTCTTCTTGATTGTAACATTGGGTCACTAATCTGGTTTTGTTACGCAAAATTATGTCGTTTTCATCTCGTTTATTTCTAAGAACCCATTTTGTACTGATAACGTTTGATCATTTAGTCTAGCGACTAAATCTCAAACACGATTTCTTTCAAATTAATTTAGTTCTTCTTGTATAACTAGAATTCAAAATTCATCAAATTCGACTTCTTTGAAATTAAATTCTTTGGTTCAATTTGCAAAATGAAAGCACAATTATTAAGATGATTTTTAGTAGAAACTCTAGTAATAATACTTTTTAGTAGGGTCATTTGGTGCTTTGAAAGGTTCTATTTCACTTTGTTGAACTTTTACTTTTTTCTTGTTTTCATATTTTGGATCTTCCCTATTTTGATCTTGAATATTCAATTTTTCGAAAGGAATTTCCAATATTACATCATTAACAATTCCTTTATCGCAATCAAAATGATTAGTTTTATTAAAAGTAACATGTATAAATTCTTCAACGACTAGAGTTCTTATGTTAAAAACTCTATAAACTTTTCTAGTCGATGAATATCCCAGAATGATTCCAATATTGGATTTTGAATCAAATTCTATCAAATTTTCTTTTGTGTTCGAAATAAGACATTTGCAACCAAATATTTTGAAATAACCGATAATTGGAATTCTATTTTTCTGAAATTCACTAACTAAAACTCTATTAATAATGTAGCAAGCAATATTAATGGCTTTGGACCAAAAGTATTTTGGCAAGCTATTTTTATTAAGCATGGTCCTTGTCATTTCTTGCAATGTACGATTCTTTCTTTCTACTACACCATTTTTGTTGAGTAGTTCTAGGAGCCGAGAAATTTCTTTCATATCCATTTTCATTACAAAAATTACCAAAAACGATATTATCAAATTCTCCACCGTGATCACTTATTATAATTGTAATAGAGTATCTTTTTTCATTTTAAACGTTTTTACAAAAAAATATTTAAATGTATTCAAAACTTCATCCTTTAAATTTAAACATAGGACCCCAAGTAAATCAAGAAAAGTAGTCGACAATGACGAATGCATAATATTTGCCACCAAGTTAGCGGTTCTAAAAGGTCCAAAAAGGTCCATGTGGACAAGTTGTAGATGTTTTGTAGTTGAAGAATATTGTTTAAGTTTGAAAGAAGCTTTCACTTGTTTTTCAAATTGACATGCATCACAAATATTGTCTTTTTCGAACTTCAAATTAAGCAATCCTTTAACAAAAAGATTTTTTAAATTTTTGATAGAAGGTCCATGCTAACATGACATATTCTTCTATGTCATAGCCAAGTATCAATTTTCAAACTAGATAAGCATTTTTCATCACTTTCAAATTCAATGTTTATGATATAGATATCTTTAGTTCGACTTCCTATAAAAATAACCTCTTTAGATGTAGCAATTTTAATAAGACACTTAGAATAATCGAATTTAATATTTAACATTTATCACATAATTGGCTAATACTTGGCAAGTTATGTTTGAGGTTATCAGCTAATAAAAAAATTTCAAATAGATATCTACATGTAATGATTGAAATAGAGGAATTTGAAGTTTTAACAAATAAATGTTTGAGAGATTTTTGTTTCAAGAAAGGTTCATATCCAATTCTTCCTTTGTCAAAAACACATTTTTGTTCACCAAGTATTAAATCAAAGTTTTTCTTACCTTGAGTGAACTTATAAATAATTTGAGTTAAATGTACAACTTTCTCTTTCAAAGAGGGATTTTCTTTGATTAAGGAATTGTAGTCAATCTTTTCTTTTTCAAAATCCTTTTAAGTTTCTAAAATTCTCTTTACTTTATTTTACAATAAAGAATGCTTCTTTTTTAGAATTGAGTGACNCAAAAACACATTTTTGTTCACCAAGTATTAAATCAAAGTTTTTCTTACCTTGAGTGAACTTATAAATAATTTGAGTTAAATGTACAACTTTCTCTTTCAAAGAGGGATTTTCTTTGATTAAGGAATTGTAGTCAATCTTTTCTTTTTCAAAATCCTTTTAAGTTTCTAAAATTCTCTTTACTTTATTTTACAATAAAGAATGCTTCTTTTTTAGAATTGAGTGACTTAAGGCAAGTTTTTCAAATTTCTCAAAAATCTCATTATAAGATGTAGATAAATCATCATATGAACATTTTTCAATATAACTTACCTCGTAGTCGATTGCCATGAAACACTTTTTAGAAACCTCCTCTTGATTTTCATTTTCATCATGATCTTTATCATCACTCTCATCCCACGCCACTTGTAGTGCCTTATTTTTTATAAATATTTTCTTATTTGAACATTCGATTCTCTTGTAATCGGGTTTGTCACAATTATAGCAAATAATCTTTTTGTTTTTCTCTTCACCCTTTTCCTCTTTCTTTTGAAATCGTTGATTGTTGCAAAAACTTCTCCATCTCTTGACAAGAAGAATTAGATTGTCAGCTCTTCATCACTCATGTTTTCGTTTGTAGTGCCTTTATTAATTGCTGATTTTAAGGAAATTTGGCGCTTAGGAGGTTAATTTGTTTTTTCCTTTGTCTCGACATTGTTGAGCTTATACGTTATCAAGATTACATATAGCTCTTCTAAAAGATGTGTTGACATCTTTGGTATGTTCTATCAACATCCTTAGTGAGCTCCAATCTTTCGAGAGAGACCTAAGTATTTTACTCATAAGTTCACCGATAATAAATTTTCGATCAATACCTTTGAGGTCATTAACAATATCGGTGAAGCAAGAATCATATCAACAATATATTCATTTTGTTTCATAAAGAAGTTTTCAGATTCTTTGACCAAAATATTGATTTTGGTTTCTTTTACTTTGCCAGTGTCCAAGCGATTTACTTCTAAGTTATGTCAAATAACAAAAGTGGAATCACATGTGTTAATATGATTAAATTCATATTTATCTAAAGCACAATAAATTATATTTTTTGCTCTGCCAATTAAAGATAATTTTCTTTTATCTTCTTCATCGTACTCTTCTAGGTTTTGAAATGATTTGATCCGGTTTTTCTTCAATTTTAATAAATCTTGTAGGTACATAGGGACCAAATTCAATGACTTCCCAAACATTACAATCTATTAATTGAACATAAATCATCATCATAACTTTCCTGTAGTTATAATGTGTGACATCAAAGAAAGGAGAACGATTTATAGAATGCTCCTCAAGATTTTGAAAATTGCGGATAGCAATTACTCAAAATTGTGAATCTTTAAATTTAGAAACGAGCACCAAGCTCTGATACCAATTAATAGCCCAAAAATAAGTAACCAAGGGGGTGAATTGGTTTTCAAAACATTTTTGAAAAATTGATTCAAATTTAAGCAAGTTGAGAATGAATAAGTCAATCAAACAAAATGCACAAATACGAAAGCAATAAGTAAGGAAAGAGAGAATTCAATTGATTTAATTATGGAGGTTCGGTTCCAACTAATGATCTACGTCCTCCGTTACCAAATTTTTCATCACGAGCAAGGTCTTTTCAATATATTGATTGACTTATGGTGTATAGCCCTAAGTAGGGTATTTAAGGATGTAGTGACAACCGGACTTGACCGTAAAAATTGAGGCTCAATTCGCCATGTCAAATGGGTTGGCCATGGTCCGTTGGTCAATGAATCGGGCCACTAAAGCCTGCATAGGACCAACTCGTAAACCCATTAGAATTATAACATTAATTTCAGAGAAATATCACAAAACAGTGTTCACTCCCGATGGACGACCTTATAGGCCAGACCCTTAAGCTTGGGGTCCAAGGCCACGAGCCTTGCCCATCATTTGGAAGCTGATAGGATGCCAAGCTAGGTCCGATCAGGTCACCCCATGGACCGAAGCGGGAACAAAACAATCTTTTTCATTTATTTTATTTATTTATTCGTGTTTAGGCGCACATAACACGCGCTTTTTTTACGTTTTTACTCTTTTTAACACCTTTTATGTCTTTCAACACTTTTTTCCTTTAATTATTACATAATTTATAAATTGATTTGAAATTTTAAAATAATATTAAAAAAAGAATGCGTTTTTTAAGGCTTCGCCTAGGTCGAAGTTTGGCTTCTACGCTTTTCCATGCTATATCATTTTTAGAACACTATTTTTATGTCATTGAATATCATGTCTATTTTTTCGATTAAATGTGTATTTTACATTAATAAACGGGATCTCGCATCGACCTGGGGCAAAAGAAAATCTAAAGGAGGCCTACTTAAATGATTATATAGTAACATAAGCTTGCCAACTCAATTAATTAATTATAATTTAGTGATGTTATTTGTTTCCTTCATGAATTGTTCATCAAACTTGGACCTCAAAACTTCCATTTAAATTTTAAATCGACCAATAGAAAACTCTAAACCTCGACATAATTAAATAGAGATGATGAAATAGAGGTTTTTTTTTATTTTTTTTCTTTCCGAATATAAGGGTTATATTTCATTAATTAATTGGTGGCAAATTGTCATGGGTCTAGGGTGCATGATAATGACACTTCAATTAAGAACCAATTTCAATTAACACCTTCACTAGTTTACACCTTAATTGGTAGGTCGGTTGGGTTTTTATTTGTGTGAAATTATTGACTAAAGAAAATTTATTCACATTAAATTTATGACAACACGATTGGTAATTAATGATAAGAAATTGTATACATGTAATATTTTAATTAGTACAGAATTTTTTTCTTATAGTTATGTCTATCCTTGTATTTAATAAAGACAAATTCTGAATGTGTTCTCGACAAAATGCACTTTATAGTTACTAACAATTTTTATTTAATGCTATTCATAGTCAACAACAATAATTATCCTAAGTGACATCTTGTTATCCAGGACATTAATTTCTTGTAATTTTGATGTCTCAAATAATAAAATATTACATAAGATGACTTTTGCTGTCATTGACGATGAATAATAAGATATCCAAATGGACGAGTTGAAATATGCACGAGAGTTAGATCGCAGCAATCTTTGCTGATAGAAAAAGCAGCAACCAAATCTGATTTCGAACGACCAAATCTGAGCTACTGTTTTTGCCCTTTCTAATTTGGTCTTCTTTCCTATATTTTATTTAAGGAAGTTATTGCGAGGCGTCCCTATCAATCAACTATTGAGAATTAACAATTTTACTTTACTTTATTTAAATAGAGATATGCAATATTTAAAGAGATTCGTCTCAATTTATGATTACTCCATCTTGAAAAGAAATTTATAGAAGAAAATTGCACATCTATCTTCTTTAACCTCTATTTCTCTCTTTCATGATGGTAATTAAGAAATCTAATGATAGTTCCCTATTTTTAAGACAAATTAGGACAAAATCAAAATTTGCAAGGATTCAAATTTTCAAGACAAAATTTACAATGAATCAAATTTCTAAATTGCCGTTAAAGAAATTTGTTCGTGGACTCTAGCTGACACCCCTGGAGGAGGAGGGCTTCATACCCTCTTCTAAACCTCACGGCAACCTCACTACAAAGGTTGATACTGACTCCACGAAATCGCAATAATTAAGCTCCATAGTTTAACATCAACTTCTCGCCTAGACAACTTATAATGATACCAAGTGCGAAAGGATGACAAAATGTTCTGCTCTATCCTATTTTTGTTTTTAAAGCAGTCGAATTCCTTCGTTAGAGAATCGAGTGAGGATAGAGAACATGTCCATTCCATCTGATTTTCTATACTTTAAGTATTTAAATCGTCCTATTTTTGTTTTGAATAGAGTCGAGTTCTTTCATTAGAGAATCGAGTGAGGATAGAGAACATGTCCATTCCATCTAATTTTCTATACTTTTTAAGTATTTAAATTTAGATGCGTAGTTACAAAATGAATAATAAGGAAATAACAAGTGAAACGGTACCATTTTAATCTTCGTTGAGTTGCCACCCTTAAAAGCATGTTTGACTTTGCTTTAAAAATGGAGGGAATCAACTTCTTTCAATCTATTTTTACATGATCCTACGTACTATTGAAAAAGTCACACTTATCAAATACTTTAAATTTATGGGTTCGAATTATCGTTTCCACGAGTACTGTTATTTAATACTTAATTTACTATTTCTAACTCCTCAGTGATTGAAATTTATAAAAAAAAATAAAATAAAATAAAAAAAAAAATAAATTAGTTTGTGATTGATTATCTAAATTATTCTAATTATACTAATGGTACCTAAATGCGCACAATTAATTGGAATTTGGGTTTTTAAAGTATGAACATGTATGTCAGGGTCTATGGATCCATTTTAATTCGTTAATCAAAACTCATAACTATTGTAATGTTTGATCGAATTCTTCTAAAATATTCAATTTGTTCCTGTAGAGTTAACTAAGTCAATTTTATAACTCTATGTAAATCCAGATACACCTTGGTTAAACACTTTAAATCTCTAAGAATCCATTTAATGACCGCATTAACTAGAAAATTATCAATACATTTTTATACCAGTCCCCAAATTTTACTATATGATTTAAACCTATAACTCACCACTTAACTCATTATAGATTCGTAAGATCATTGAATTATTGGCTAAGTAATTCGAAGCATCCATAAATAGAATCAACACATAATCATACATAGATTACATTGTCTATCCTAATTAATGATTTAGCTACTCAATACTAATAATAATAATAATAATAATAATAATAATAATTTGATTATTTTGATCCCCAATTCCTCAAAATTTTATAGTATTAATCCAATTTCTTCCAAGATTGTCCAATCCAAGTTTTATCTGCAATTAGTATAATTTAACCTATATTATGTAGATAGTCGCTCAATATAGTAATAAATATAGAGAGAATCGAATCCTGAAAAAATATATATAATACACTTATCAACCCTCGGAAGAGGTCGAACCACCCTGATGAACTAGGCGAGGGGCTACAGGGATCTCTTATAGAAGATTTCCTATGGTTGATTGATGTGACCAATCTCTGTAGTAGCCACTCAATCAAATCAAATTGTCAAGTCTAGACCTTACATATTGTCCTAGGTCATATGGCTACAAACGGTTAGGAACATTAAATGCGATTGAACCTAGGATTGACAAATGGAACCTATGATAAGAAGTCTCAACCATTAAGATGAGACTACATGTCTCTTCATCCAATGGTCAATAATTCTCCTCTTTTAATGTAAAAGCTAATACTCAGTGCCATTTGAAGCTAATGCAATTTTATAAGCTCAACTATAACTTTGCTATCTAATTATTCCCTCAACATACTACCAGATTCGAACCTTGTTTTGTGGTCTATGTCTTTAGCACTTTCCCCATTCAAATACTTATTCATAAATAGACTGAATTGATCGTCGAAATGCTCGTGGCTGCCTCCCCCAACATCGAAGAAGGCTTGTGCTCGAACGATTTGTCCAAGTGTACGAAAAAGGGCTACATAAACATGAGTGGAATCGAGATCGGTTGACCACCCCATCCATATGAGAATCGAGATCAACATGTACCTCTCCTCATATTAACTTCAAAGTTCCATCTTTTATATCTAAATTCAAATTTATATTTAAAAAAACTAATTTGTTTCTCAATAAGAATGAAAAAAGTTGTCAATACAAAAAAAGAGAATTGATGCAAACCCACGTAGCAAGTAATCTCATAGCCTCCTTAACTCACTTCACTAGCGATCTAGTCATAGTTCCGCCCTCCACGATCAATGGATCATTGTCCAAACTTACACACATATCCTGAATCATATCATCACCTCTCTCTTCGAAAGGATTCGGTCTCGAATCTGTACCTGCATCAAAGATAGAAAGATCAGAGACGTTAAAAGTAGTCGAAACATTATACTCACCGGGAAGATCTAATTTGTAGGCATTGTTATTGATCTTTTTAAGGATTTGGAACGGACCATCGCCCCGGCTACAACTTTAACTTTCTTTGTTCTGAGAAACGCTCTTTCCTTAAATGTGCTCAAACCCAATCTTCTAGTTCAAATGTAACGCGTTTTCGTCCCTTTTTGCTTGAGAAGCATAATGCTCATTTTTCTTCTCAATTTGCAACCTTACCTTTTCATAGAGTAATTTCACCAAGTCGGCCTTCTTCTTTCCATCTAAGCTACCCATTTCATTCACAAGTAAAGGAATTAAATCCAAAAGTGTTAGTGGATTAAATATACAATCTCATAAGGTGAGTAAGAAGTAGTAGAATACGTGGTAATATATATGCAAATTCTATAAATGGTAAGCACTCTTCCCAACTCTTTAAATTCTTATTAACTATAGTTCAAAACAATTGTATCATAGTCATATTAACGACCTCAGTTTGCCCATCCGTTTGTGGATGACAAGTAGTAGAAAAAAATAGCTTAGTTCCTAACTTGTTCCACAAAATCCTCCAAAACTGACTAAGGAATTTAACATTCATATCTGATACAATGCTTCTAGGGATTCCATGTAAGCGCATTACTTCTTTAAAGAACATATTCGCAATATTAAGAGCATTATCAGTTTTATGACATGGAATGAAATAAGCTATCTTACTAAGTATATCTACCACCACAAATATAGAATCTCTTCCTTTCTTAGTCCTAGGAAAACCCAACACAAAATCCATAGACACATCAACCCAAGGTTCATTAGGAATAGGTAATGGCATATATAAACTCTGAGGTAGAACCTTATATTTAGACTTTTTGCAAGTGATGAATCTACTACAAATCCGAACAACGTCAATTTCCATATTAGGTCAATAAAAATGTTCACCTAACATCTCTAAGGTCTTCTTAATCCCAAAATGACCCATTAGACCTCCATCATGCCTAAAGAATCTATCTACAGCACCCTTATCACATAATTCGTATATATTAGATAAATCTAAATCATTAGCATACATATTCTTAACATATTCAAATTCAAGCAATTTGACATCTAAAGAAGTTAAAAACATGTACGTTCTTGATAAAGCATCTGCTACTACATTTTCTTTACCTTATTTGTACCGAATAACATAAGAAAATGTCTCAATGAACTTCATCCACCTTGTATGTCTTTTGTTTAGCTTATCTTGATCCTTTAAATACTTTAAGGACTCATGGCCGTGTGAATCACGAACTCCTTTGGCCATAGGTAGTACTATCATATCTCCAAAGCTCGAACAAGTGTATATAACTCTTTGTCATATGTAGGATAGCTGAAAGCTGCTCCACTTAGCTTGTCATTAAAGTAAGTTATTGGCATTCGTTCCAGCATTAAGACAACTCTAATACTGATTCCTAAGGCATAACATTCAATCTTAACAGTATTGTTAAAGTTAGGTAATGATAAAATCGGTGTGGCACACAACCTATCTTTAATAGGATTAAAAGCATGTTCTTGTTCAACGTCCCAATGAAATCCTACACTTTTCTTTATAATATCCGTGAGTGGTGAGGCAAGTGTGCTAAAGTTTTTAACAAAATCCATGAAAGCTCCTTACCAGTTAATACGAAAATCCACTTTGCCACTCCCTAATGTCTTTTATTTTCTCCTCATCCACTTCAATACCCTTAGCACTAACGACTAACCAAGAAAAACAATTTCTTCCATGCAAAATATGTACTTTTTGAAGTTGGCATAAAAAAAAAAAAAATTTAAGACCACAGGCACATATCTCAACTGTCATATATGTTCATTTAGATCTTTATTATATACCAAAATGTCATCAAAAGAGACTACTACGAATTTACTTATAAATACATGTAAAACATGATTCATTAATCTCATAGATGTGCTAGGTGCATTAGTAAGTCCACATGGCATGACTAACCATTCATACAACCCATATTTAGTTTTAAAAGTGATTCATTCATCTTCTTCCCTCATCCTAATCTGATGATAACTATTTTTAGGGTCAATTTTACTAAATATGCATGATCCATGTAATTCATCTAACATTTCATCTAACATAGGAATAGGATAATAATACTTTAGCCTTAAATTGTTGATGGCCCTACAGTCGACACACATCCTTCAGACTCCATATTTCTTTAGCACAAGTAGAACGGCATGGCACATGGACTCATGCTCTCTATCACGTACCCTTTGCTCATCAAATCAGCAACTTGCCTTTGAAGTTCCTTTGTCTCCTCAGGATTACTTCGGTAAGTCGGTCTGTTTAGAATGACAGCTCCAGGTACGAAGTCAATTTGATGTTTAAGACCACAAATGGGTGGTAGTCCACTAGACATGTCCTTCGAGAACACGTTTTCGAATTCCTGCAACAACGAAGTAGCCAAAATAGGGAGGGGCGTATTTGATTCCTCAAGATTGAGGAATGACTCCTTATATACCAACAAGATCATAGGTCGATTCTCAACTAATGCCATCTTCAACTCACTCCCTTTTGCATAGAAATCACAAGACTATTTTTCTTTCCTCTTTTGTGGTTCTACTACTTTTTCTCATTTTTAGCCACCTTACTATTTTTTCTCTTACTCTTTTATTGTGAAAGATCAATCTCACTCTCATTTTCTCTCAATCTTTTTTCTTCCTCAATTTTCAACTTGATTTGATCTTCATACACTTGTTGTAGTGTTACGGCGCAAGAGTAATAGATTTTCCATCTTTAGTAAAGTTGTACCTATTTTTATACATGTCATGAATCACATGTCTATCATATTGTCATGGCCTCCCCAACAAAATATGCACTGTATGCATAGGAATTACATCACACATCACTTTATCATGATATCTCCAAATTGAGAAACTCACCAACACTCTCCTATTCACCTTAACATCTCCACATTTATTCAACCATTACAATTTATAAGGCCTAAGTATAGTTAATCCCAATTTTTCAACAAGTGTTGTGCTAACCACATTGGTACAAATATCCCCATTAGTAATCATACTACATATTTTGTTGTTGATGTGGCATCTCGTATGAAATATGTTCTCCCGTTGTTGCTCCAAGTCATCTAGTTTGATTTGAGCATTAAGAGCTCCCCGTGTAACCAACAGCTCTCTCACTACCTACGCCACTTCTTCGCCATTGATAGCATCTTTCAATTCCAGCATGTCATCATATTCATCCTCACTATCACACATAACTTGTCCATTGTTGCGCAAGATCATCGCCCTCTTATTTGGACATTGAGAAGCAATGTGTCCTGATCCTAAGCACCTAAAGTACTAGATATCCTGAGTCCTTGAGGGTTAGAAATCCACCTTAGGTGTAGCTTTGTAGCAACTTTCTCTTTTCCCTTTGGTAGCCCAGTCCTACTTTTTGAAACAACCTCATTAACTTTATTGTTATCCTACTTCGACATTCATGAAGAGTTAGAACCCGATGAATATCTAGTTGTCCCCTTCTTCTTCAATTATCTTTCCACTTTCACAACTACATGTAGCATGTCTTCCAACTCCACATAATGTTGCAACTCTACTACATTACCTATATCTGTATTCAAACCATTCAAAAACCGAGCCATGGTAGCCTCCCTATCCTTCTCAATATTTGCTCTAATCATCACAATCTCCATCTCCTTGTGATAATCCTCCACACTCCTAGAACCTTGGTAGAGGCTTTGTAATATTTGATGAAACTCCTGATAATATGGATTAGGTATGAGCATCTTCCTCATGATAGCCGTCAATTCTTCACATGTATTAATAGGCCTCTCACGGTTTATCCTCTTAGATGTTACTACTTGATCCCACCAAATGACATCATAATATGTAAAATCTAGTACCGTAATCTTTACCTTCTTTTCCTTCGAGTAATTGTGGCAATCAAATTTCAACTCTACTTTCTTTTCTCACTCCAAGTGTGCTTTCTGGTTTCTCTTTCCTTTGAATGAAAGAATTGCCATCTTGATATTGCCCACACTTCTATCAACACCATCTCCAGTAAGATTTGTACCTCTCATTTCATGCCTAACTCCTCTATCCCTCATTCTTCCTAACTTTACATCTACCAATGAATCATCATTAATATCACTATCCATTTCCCATTCACCAGCATAATCTACTTTATGATCCTGCCTTCCTTGCCTCATTGCCTTAGAAGTTTCTCTGGGTTGTTCCCTATGTAAATTAATAAGCAATGAGTCCTGCCTTTACAGTCTGTCTCTCACATCCTCAAAAAACCTTTCGAGCCGTCGTATCACCTCATTCAACATGTTAACTTGGTTATTATTCCTGCTAGAAGTAGAATAATTTATATTCGACATCATAAATCTAATTTAATATTTGGCTCTCGTGCATACGCTCATATATCACTCAAATTGGCTTTTTCCCTCTATTAGTCTCACCAATCTACCTTTTTCCACTCAATGCAATCTTGTAAGTGCTTCAAAGAACTAATTCGAACTCAATCACAACTAATCCTTGTAGATTTTCAAACAAAGATTTGATTAAGAAAAAATTTGACCATAGAATGACTCAAGAAGAAGTAGGAATTGTAACTTTTAATGGAACACTTAGGGAATATTCAAGAAGGTATTTTTTGAATTTGAATTGGACACTTTTGAATTTTATTTTTTTACTCAAACAAATGGAAATTGGACACTGTTGGCAATTTTTCAAATTTTCTTTTTTTTTTTAGCTCAGAAATTCAACTAGATACCAGCAAAAGAAAATAGAAACTGATTTGGATGCTAAATTAGCACTCAAACAAGTTTTAATTTTTTTTGGTATTTTTTGGATTGGAGACTAAAAAAATGAAGAACGCAAAGAACACGAAAAACAAAAAACAAAAGACTCAAACAAAAAGGAAAAATAACTAGGATATAACCTTGATTTTTGAAGTCTCACTCTGATACCAATTGATATGAACTCACATAACATTATAGCTATGAAACCACACAAGATTAATTCAATCCAAGAAAGCCAAGAAATCAATGTTTTAAGCTTGATTCAAAAATAGTGAATCAAGAAACCAACACAATCATCGATAATATGCCGACCCCTTGATTACAAAACTCAAAAATCTCACTCGATTTTGTTTGAATGCCACAAGAAATATTCTGGAAAAATCCACAATTAGCTCGATGAAGAACAAAAAGAAAGCAATTTGCCTCTCAATTAGTCTCTTAATAAATTGTGTACTTACAACGAATATAATAAGTCATATTTGTATGGAACTCATAAAACATAGCTAGAAATGGAATTAAGCAAAAAAAAAAAAAAAATAGCAAAA
>CAIGRR010109009.1:0-17435 GCA_903798365.1 Fraxinus sp. 1973-6204 | reverse complement strand
TTTTGAAAAATGAAATTTGATCCCTGATTTTTGAATTGCAAACTTCAAGTCCTTGATTTCTTGTAATTTCCCTTAAGATTTTATGCGTTAATCATGAACCATTAAACCGATGGTAGGTCATGGATTTCGTCTAAACCGGTCGGTTCAACGATTTTTATGCAGTTTTAAATTAGAGGGTTTATGGGACAAATCGAACTTGATTTGGGCTTGGTTCTCGATTTTTCCGAGTGAATCGATCGGTCCTATCCTATTTTTAAAACACTGATATTTATTCCAATAAAGCTTAAATCAATAAATTAATACAGTGTTCAAATATAAAATAAACTTGTCATTTCATTATTTAGATAAGAAAAAACCTTAGTGCCTGTTTAGAAGAGATCATTTGAAGTTAAAAATGATTTTTTTTTTTTTTTTTTTTTTTAATGGTTAAAAAGTAGGGAAAACTTATAAGTCGATGTACAATTTTTTTTATTGGGCAAACGTGAGATTAAAAACGAGTTTGAGAAAAATAATTTTCAAATAAGTTGTACGAAACAAACCCTTAAAAGATTTAACTAAACTCGACTAGCAAGTAAATTTGGTGAAATATAATTAATCTAATAAATTATATATTTGGGTACACACAAGATTTTTTTTTTAAAAAAAAAATTAGGTGAACCCTTTGATTTGGTTTCAAGTGATTTTTAACTATTGAAATCTAAAACAAACCATTTTCAAATGATTTTGACTGTAAAATTAACCTCTTGGAATCGAGCCAATTGTTTAAAAAATTGCGATTTCAATTTGGTTTGAGGTTCATAGTTTTTTTTTTTTCCACCTCTGGTAAGGCATGTTTCCATTAATGTTTGGGACTGACCTGCTCTATTTCAAATGTTATGGATCAACTTGTTAATAAAATAATAGATTGGAGATCAACAATGCAGTTCTCAGTTAATTCGTATTTCCAGCTGCTAATATGCAATCCAATTTTTGATCCGACTCTCTCTCTCTCTCGCGTATCTGTCTCTCTCAGGTAACATCAATTTACTTTTCCTTTTATTTTTGCTAATTAGGGCTTTTTTTTTTTTTTTTCAGTCAGTGTGATCTTATTCTTCTCCTTTAATACATGCTTATTCTCCCGATATTGTTACTCATCATTTTCATTGGGAGCTTTTACTTTTTTTGCTTGTTAATTGCTAATTAAGTTGAAGGTTTCTTGTTTGTACTGCATTCCAGAAATTAAAGTGATCTGATTTGATGGATTTAGTATCTAAATACCAGGTAATTTTCCTTTTTATTTTACGTTAAATTTACTATATTTTCTGTAACGACTCTAATTATATCCTGGGGCGCTAAGTTAAGATTTGNTGCTTGTTAATTGCTAATTAAGTTGAAGGTTTCTTGTTTGTACTGCATTCCAGAAATTAAAGTGATCTGATTTGATGGATTTAGTATCTAAATACCAGGTAATTTTCCTTTTTATTTTACGTTAAATTTACTATATTTTCTGTAACGACTCTAATTATATCCTGGGGCGCTAAGTTAAGATTTGTGGCAGCCTGTAAGCTGGTTTTAAGGATAGTTCTAGTTTGAAGTGTTTGTTCCATTTTCCTATGCTACTGGGTTAACATTTAAGAAAAGAAGTTAATGTGATCTAATTGTAGTTATGTGGGCATAAATTATTCATTTTCAAAGATGCTTGAAGTGGAAAGTATTATTTTTAGTTTTTATGTTTATTTTTAGTGTTAACGGTTTAATGAGAAGTGTTATTGACTGAAAATGTAATGCATATTTATAATATTTTGTTTTTTCAGCTTCTCTTTTATATTATGTTTGTTTTCATTTTGTGTTGAAAATAGGATTAATGTGAAGGAGTTTATAATGCAGGGTGTCGTAGGGCGTGTTTTCGGAAATGAGAACTCGGGCTCAAATGAAGATAGGTATTTATTTTGTTTTCCAAATATTTAGTGTTGTTAGCGAGCTATAGATGCTGAATGCCGGTATATACTTAATATATAATATCATTTTTCTTAACTTTTGCATCAGTGAGGATTATTTGTAATGTCATTTTTCTTCATTCCCTTTTTGTTTATGAGGCTTAAAAACTGATATGCTGATATTTTGATTCTTTTCTACTCAAGGCCCGTTACTTGGTGATATGGCTGATACTACCATGTTCAAGTTTTTATTTGGGAACTTTTTTGGTGCAGAGGGTCTCTGTGTTCTTACCTAACATTGCATTCTCTCTCAAGTACATAGCTGAATGCTGAATATCCATTATTTTTATATCTTTATAATAAAAATCTCCCTTGAATTATTCTTTTTTACTGTTTTCTCATTTGGAGGAAGAATGTATTTCATTTAGACTATCAAGGGAAAGAGAAAAAAACATTGATTTTCTCACTTGCAATTTTCCCTTTAGATCGTGAAATAAGTATTAACAACAGACTACCACTCCCTCTCCTAATGTGTTCTACTAAGGTCGCATCACTCTTATGAACAACAACCTCTTGAGCTCTACGTTAAACATGTTCCAGCCACCAAAATCGTTCTTCCTTAATTTATCCTCAATTGTTGTCACCCTCACTTGTCAAACGTAAATTTTCACGTCTTATCTTATCAATTATTGCAGCCCACAAGTGATATTTTATTTTTACTTTTTATTCTTGTGTGTGAGTGTGGGTGGGTGGGGGCGGACCTTTTTGATTTCCATGGAATTTAAAATCATACTAACTCAATAATTCTCTCATGAAGCTGTTAGATGTTTTATGCTTAGCAATTGGGTCATGCTAATTGAATTCATGTCATGTATCAATAGTTATGTCGAGCGCTTGCTTGACCGCATTAGCAACGGTGTTCTGGCTGAGGATAGGAGGATTGCCATTGTTGAACTACAGTCTGTCGTGACTGAAAGTCGTGCTGCACAGTTGGCTTTTGGGGCGATGGGTTGGTTATTTCTTTCTTAACGGGCTTGCTCACCTTTCAATTTCTGCTAATGCTCATTCATTGTGATATGATTTATTCCCTTTACTTGACTTGTTACAGGATTTCCAGTACTATTGAGTGTATTAAAGGAGGAGCGTGATGATGTGGAAATGGTTTGAAGCCTCAGCTTTCTATCTTTTATGTTTGCTTTCTATTTACTTTTTATCTTCACATGCTTACTATGAGTAAAATTTGGTATCAGTGGGGGCGGAAGCCCTCCTTCTAAATACCATAGCTTCCTGAAAACCAAATATAGCCGACCAAACTCCAAGCTTTGATACCATGATAGACTCAGAGAGGTTGGTGATTTTATTGTATTAAAAGAGGGAAGGAGGGAAGACAATAGAAAGGAAAATGAATATGTCTCAACTAAAATCCTTGAGCAATGCAATAAGCACATATGCAGATATAGAGGGTAAACAAACTGTACGAGTGGTAGGAGCCTATTGGCTAAATTTAAACAGAAAAAACACACAACCCAGTATAATATCTTCTACCAAAACAACTACAATGGATAAAATAAAGCCCTGGTGAACTTAATGCTAGCTTATCTTGCTAAGAATTTTCCATCCCCGTTTCCTTTCCACACAGTTTTCCCTCATGCTAAATGTAGCTCAAAAATTTGATGTCATCGCCTGAATTTTATCTAAATGGTCAAAACTGTTGATGATTAATTATGCTGTTGTTTAGTCTTTTCCCATATGCCACAATGTAACACAGTTGTACTGTGTAATTAAGTACTAGTAAATCTAAAAAAAATGTAAGACGTGTGACACGTGTCCCCGTACCCTTATCCAAAATTCGGATCCTTTTTAACCGTATCCCCATATCTTCTTTTTTAAAATGAGAAGGATCCGACTTCATCCGACTCCTGGATATGTACCCGTATCCAGTCCGAGCAACATAGCTGGTGAACTTAATGCTAGCTTATCTTGCTAAGAATTTTGCATCCCCGTTTCCTTTCCACACAGTTTTCCCTCATGCTAAATGTAGCTCAAAAATTTGATGTCATCGCCTGAATTTTATCTAAATGGTCAAAACTGATGATGATTAATTATGCTGTTGTTTAGTCTTTTCCCATATGCCACAATGTAACACTGTTGTACTGTGTAATTAAGTACTAGGGACTTATTAGTTTTAAATCCATTTAAGGGGTGATTACTAATTCCAATGAAGCAAAGGCAAGAAATTTGATTACGGAACTTTTAAAGCTATGGAAGGAAGATATTAATAAAGAGAATGAGCATAAGAAGAAGAAACCAGGTTTGAATGAAAAATTCGAGCTTAATTGGATAGAAAGTTATATGAACTATAGAGGTTGATTATGCAGATGAGGAAAATAAAAGAGGGGAAAAGATATAATTTTGTACTTCTTTTTTCTACTTATTATGGTGAAGTGTTGGCATAGAGTTTTCTTGGTATTGCAATAGAAAGTTTTATTTGCCAGCTCTTTTGAGCTGTTAAATCTGTCATTCTTTGTTCATATGGGTTGCAATCCTTTTGGCATTGTTTAATATATCTTAAGTCTTAACTTCATTCCATGTTAAATATTTTTTTGAAGGTCCGAGGGGCTCTGGAAACATTTTTAAGTGCCTTAAATCCAATTGAACATGCAAAAGGACCAAAGAATGAGATTCAACCAGCTTTATTGAATAGTGATTTGCTTTCTAGAGAAGTAGGAAGCATTTCTCTTCTTCTAAGTCTCCTGGTAAGATTTCCAAAGTTAATTTCTGGAAAAAAACACGTAGATCATATGTCTTCCTCTATGTTTTGCTAACTCAGTTCCTTGGCAGTCAGAGGAGGATTTTTATGTACGATATTATACTCTTCAACTGTTAACAGCACTCTTGACAAATTCTCCAAATAGGTACTTTCTTCCATTTTGATTCTGAAAATTTCCCCTTTTAAATGGAACGCTGCTGAAACCCTTTTCAGGCTACAGGAAGCTATTTTGACTATTCCTCGTGGTATTACACGACTCATGGATATGCTCATGGATCGTGAGGTATGAGAGACTGGTGTATGAAGTAATTTGTCTATTGTTCTTTGCCATTCCTGTTCCTGAATGTTGACAAAATGTGTGCTATTTTTGGAAGGTTATTCGTAATGAAGCCTTGTTACTTCTTACATATCTGACCCGTGAGGCTGAGGTGGGTTTTCCCTTCCAAGGATCGTTGAAAGTCTTAGAATCTACTACTGTTTAACTTGTTTGGATAACTATTGTGTTTGGATAACTATTGTGCATTCATTATTCAGGAAATTCAAAAAATTGTAGTGTTTGAAGGAGTTTTTGAGAAGATTTTTAGCATTATCAGAGAGGAAGGCGGCTCAGAAGGAGGTGTTGTTGTGCAGGTGGTTTCTGGACTAAGACTCAGATTTTGTGATACTCTTGCAATTGCTGTTTGCTCTTTTAAC
Source organism: Fraxinus sp. 1973-6204 (assembly GCA_903798365.1). Taxonomy (NCBI): domain Eukaryota; kingdom Viridiplantae; phylum Streptophyta; class Magnoliopsida; order Lamiales; family Oleaceae; genus Fraxinus; species Fraxinus sp. 1973-6204. The sequence goes on along the minus strand of CAIGRR010109009.1, from coordinate 12,056 downwards.
CAGTCGAGGACTGACTTGTTAAGAAATCTTGTCATACTTACAATTTATGAATTTCTCGTTGTTTACTAGTTGACTGATTTATCATGTTCTTTCTCATTTGGTTTGCCCAAACTGCATGGAGGTTGTTCTATTAACATAGCTGAGAGTATTTTCTCTGCTTTTTTTTTTTTGGAGGCTGAAATGTACACTTAGATACTATAGTTTTCTTCCTGAATAGGATCCATATGTAATAGTAGTTTGTCAATTGCCTATATGCATTGTGTCAAAAAATAAAAAAAATCCTTATATATGGTGGGTCATATTCTATGATTAATATTTACATTTTTCTTCACAGTTAGAACTGCTCATATTATTTCTGGAGTAATTTTCTCCTCAGCACTGTATGCATTCTGATAATAATATTTTTTTTAAAAATCTATGTTCCTTTTGATACTGCAACAGGATTGTCTTGAACTTTTGAACAATCTCATCCGAAATAATGCATCTCACCAGGTTTGTACTCATCAAAGTTAATTTTGGTAACATGGATGTCATATTTGATAATGTCTTTTGTTTGCTGTTTAGGTATTGCTTAGGGAGACAATGGGCTTTGACCCTTTGATATCCATTCTAAAGCTCAGAGGAAGCACCTACAAATTTACACAACAGAAGGTTAAATACTTAAATTTCTTGAAGTTTTTTTTTTCTTCATTCTAACTTAACTTAAATATGCTGTTATGCTATATATTCTTCCACTCGTCTAGCTAAACCTTTTCTGTTTTGCCAAATAATGGTTTGCGAATAGACAATTAACCTACTCAGTGTATTGGAAACTATTACTTTGCTTCTGAATGGAGGTCACGAAGCTGATCCCGGAAAAGACAACAATAGTCTGACGAACAAAACAATTTTAGTTCAGGTTTGGTTTATTTTAGTTTTAGAACCATTTTTCTTATAGTGAAATTTCTGGGAAGTATTATCATTTCTCACTAATCTTTCTTTGTAATTCTAGAAAAAGGTTCTGGACCATCTTTTATTGTTGGGAGTTGAAAGCCAATGGGCTCCTGTCGCTGTTCGTTGTGCGGTAAGGCAGCAATTACTCAATAGCATGCTTCATTGAGATACTCTATTTTAACCTTGTCATTACCATGTCCCTGATAAAGACTTATAAGCTATGCGCCACATTCTCATTCTCATTCTTGTACTCATTTTCAACTACACATTCTTCAAGAAATAATATTTTCCATCACATTAATAACTTTTCATTCTTTTTCAACCACATATTCACCATCACATCACAAAAGCATTATCTCCTAAAAAATTTGCATCAAACATACTCTATATAGCAAAGAGAAAAATTGATAAATTCAAAGAATATTGCATTTAATTCTGCAGTGTAGTGTGCTGAATTGTCTTCTAAATTGGTTGTCTACAAAACATGCTAGTAGAAGTTTTTGGAAGTTTCTGATGTCCTTGGTTGATATTTTGTAACTGTTTCAGTCACTGCGATGCATTGGTGATCTGGTTGTCAGTCACCCTAACAATTGTGATGCTCTTGCTAACAAAGTTCTTGGAGAGGAGCCACAGGTTGAGCCTGCCTTAAATTCTCTTCTTCGGGTCATCTTGCGCACTGCTAGCATGCAAGAGTTTGTAGCAGCTGACTATATCTTTAAGAGTTTTTGTGAGGTTTGAACTATTAGTCGAATTTTTGAGTGGTTATTTTTCCTTTCCATTATTATTGTTGTCTTTGGCGTCGTCGTTTCGTTGTCACCGTTATTCTTGTTATTATGTTTTATCTTGTCTGATGTGCTTTGAAATTGAATTTTACTTTCTTTCTCAATATAACTATTTGGAACAGAAAAATCCCAATGGTCAAACAATGCTGGCATCCACATTAATTCCTCAACAACATTCAATTAATCACACTCAACATGATGAGGAAATAAACATGTCATTTGGAAGGTGGGTTTTGCTTCCACTTCTCTTTTGGTACCTCAATTTGTTTCTAAGTTATGTTATCAAGCTTGTACAGTGCCTGAACTTCATATACTAATGGATGATATAGACCATCCCTCAAGGAACTCGACTAAATGTTTCGAAAATCTGTGTCTTGCAGCATGCTATTTCAAGGTCTTACATGGAGTGAAAATGAAGGTGATCTTGAGGTAATTACTTACATGTCGTATGATTTTAATTCTTGGGGAAGTACTTGAGCATGAGAAGTTTACCTCAAGCTTGTTGTCCCATTTAACTGGTTTGTCTTTTATTTCTGCATTTCAACACTTATGATTACTATTTGTTCACAAGTTTACTGTAAGTTGGAAATGTCTAAACTCACATTTAATGTTTAAAAAGGGTTAATGAGGTACCGAGGCATTTTACCTTCATGAGGCGGGTGTAAGCCTCGAGGCGCTATGACGCAAAAACCTCAAGACAAACAAGTACAATAATTCTAGAAGATAAAAAGTAGAAAATATGCTCATAGAAAACCATAAACCAGTATAAAATATTCATGGTGAAACATATTAATCATTAACAAAATAAAAAAGTCAAACTTGCAAGCAAATATGAAATAGATGAATAAAGTAGCACATAAAAGGTTTCAAATAAAGGGTTGGGGGCAATGTAGGTGAAGTGGTTGTATTTTGTTAGCTGCTTACCCGATTGTAATCTACTACAAGAAGTAGAAACAATTTAGAAATCGATTATATCATCACTAATAGTACGATTTTTATGGAAATCATCAACATAATTATTTCCCTTAATCATCCTCCTCTGTTCTTTCTCATTCTTTGTTATCACCCTCCATTTGCAATGGCGTGTTCTGCTTCCCTTTTCCCTTCCATGTAAAGACAAAAAAGAAAATAAAAGATCCCATAAAACATTTTAGGCTATAAAAAAAATAGGCCAAAAAATGTCTGGAGATAAATGAGTGAACACCTTAGTTCCCCTAAGGCTTAGCCTTGAGACATAACCTTCTCAAACGACAGTTAAAGCGTAAGTTTTGGGCGTTTTACGAAGCCTCGCGTGAGATAGGATTCAGTTCAAACTTCAAATAGTTTTTAAAGAATGCAAACATCTAATGTATGCTTTATTTCTAAAGGAAACGAATCAGAAATACTGAAAGATGGAGTTCTGCTTTGGTTATGTATTTTTTGTTATCTTTGTATTTTGTTGAGGTGTTCTGATTGAAGTGTCTATGAACTTTCAGTAATTTGCTCTTAGTAATTCAATTTTTTGAGCAAAAAATGTCTCTTATAGATGTCGAACCTCAAATTATAGAGTTCGATTTTATTCTCTTAATAGCCTTTAAAAAACATAATTTAGCTATTGCTTTCTGGCTTAGCATTTTCAATGTAACAAAAACAATACACGAGTAATTTAGGCTGCTGGGAGAATGTCATGTAATTAACTAAAGAGTTCATATCCGGAGAGCAAGGGACCCAGGGAGGGGATGGGACTTCATAAGTTTCACCTTTTTTGTGTATTTAATTTTTGAAAGTTGAACTCAAACCAACCCCCTTCAAACCTTGATCCTCGCAAATAAAGAAAATATTGACCTTATTCTCGGTTGGACTCTTGAACTTGTTGCCATTACATGATACTAATATCTTTCCGTTGCTTGCTGCATAGAGTTTGATTTTCTTTCTTGTATTGTCAAATGCAGACTTGTTGTAGAGCTGCTAGTGTCCTTTCTCATTTACTAAAGGACAATATTCAATGCAAGGAGAGGGTATGCAGTTTCCTTTTTATTTATGTAACATATTTATTTGAAATGTTTGGAGGAAGAAGATTACTTTTGAATGGCGGTTATTGTTGAGCATTATTGATAGAGACCATGACAGAGAGAGAATAAGAGTGAAGAAAAGAGAGAGATAGACGAAGAAAATAAAGAAAAAAGGGGAGATTGAAGAAACAGCATATGGGAGAGGTTTCAAAATATTAATATAGGGCATGATTGGCAAAGCTTAAATTAAAATTCAAGTGATTATAAGTTGTAGGTCTTACGGAACTTGGGATAATAAGTAGGTAGTAAGTTGTGGGTCCTGTTAAGGTGTGGATAAAATGTATGTTTGACCACTTAAATTAAAATTTAAGTTTTGCGAAAAATGCACATAATCAATTCAATTCAGCAATAACATGTAAATTTTGAACCTTGGTTCCCTTTTATAGTACACACGTTAAATTCAAGGGAACTTTTAATGCATCACAAGCTAATTAATTAAGAAAATCCTGGTTAATCAAAACTAATAAAACCTATTCTAAATTAAACTCTACCTTTAACCCTATTTCTCCCAAATTATGTCATTGATTCCTTATTAATTATTCCCAATTTAAGGCTGTAGTCCACTATGTTGTTCATTTCTTATTGTAATATGGAAGTTGCTATAGGTCCTTCGACTTGACCTGGAGGCTCCTATGCCCTCATTGAGAGGTCCAGAACCTTTGTTGCACCGTGTGGTGAAGTACCTTGCGCTTGCCTCTTCCATGAAAAGCAAAGATGGCAAAACAAGCTCATCTGGGTACCAGTATGCTCAGCCAATCATCCTAAAACTGCTTGTTATTTGGCTCTCTGATTGTCCAAGTGCTGTGCAGTGTTTTCTTGATTCACGTCCTCATCTTACATACTTGCTTGAGTTAGTATCAAATCCAACGGCAACAACATGTATAAGGGGATTGGCTGCTGTACTCTTAGGAGAGTCTGTCATATACAATAAAACCACTGATAGTGGCAAAGATCCTTTCAGTATAGTTGATGCCATAGGCCAGAAAGTTGGTCTGACGTCATATTTTCTGAAGTTTGATGAAATGCAGAAAAGCTCGGTTTTTAACTCTGCAAAGTCGGCTATGCCTCGTAAATCATTGACAAGATCTAATGCTGCTAGTATGGCTGAGATTGAAGATGTTGATGAGAAAGAGACGACTAATCAGAAGAATGAGGACCATCCGTTGCTTGAGTTGATGTTTGATTCACAGTTTGTTTCCTTCGTAAAAGGTTTGGAAGTAAATATTAGGGAACAAATTGTAGAAATTTATAGTCATCCAAAGAGCCAGGTGGCAGTGGTGCCGGCAGAACTGGAGCAGACTAGTGGAGAAAGTGATGGTGAGTATATCAAGAGGCTAAAGATGTTTGTCGAGAAGCAGTGCCATGAGATACAGGTATTTTTCTTTGGATTATTTTTTGGGTTCTATTTTATTATCATTTTTATATACAATACAAAGATCAAAGTATTTAATATGTTTACATCCCTGTCAAGTCTGAATTGATTATTAATTTTTTTTCATCTAGATGTCAATGTTTTAATCGGCCATAGTTAGCAAAGAGGTAATAACTGAGAAGTTTCTGTACATTTTCTGTATTTAAATAGATACTATCTTGGTATATTGCCTAAAATTGCTACGGTTGATGTTAAAATAAAATTGAAATAACTGTTCCTGAGTAATTACATGATCTGATATTATTACCGAATATGTAAGCACAAGGCTATTGATTCTCCTTCCTGTTTGATTTGAAGAAAGCAGTCTTACCAGCTGTATGCTTTTTGTTTTTGGCTGCTTTCTTTGTTGCCATTGATCTTGCATGGCCTTTTACTTGAGGCAAACTTGAATACAAATTTTACATTTATCTTTAGTTGCAATTTCACATTACAATTCTTCCCCCCCCCCCCCTTCATTTGCTTATAAATCATTAGGGTAAAAAACGCTGGTAGCCACCAAACTGAAAAAGAAGGTGAACGTCATTGACCACTTTGGATCAAAATAAAGTTTGATAACCTGAAACTTTGCTATAAGTTGAGTAACTTACAACGTTTTGAACCCTAAATCGTCTAGTTCGAAATTCTCTCTCTTGTGCCTATCCCGGCTAATCTTTACATCTTTTTGCTATTTTCATATTCACTGTAGGACCTTCTGGGCCGGAATGCAACTTTGGCCGAGGACTTGGCGAAGACTGGTGGTAGTGGTTTGTCACAGATTGAAAATAGAGCTAGTGTTGGCTCAGAAAGAGTCCAACTCGAGAGCTTGCGTCGAGAGCTTCAAGAGGCCTCCCAACGCGTAGAGATCCTCAAAGCTGAGAAAGCCAAGATAGAGTCTGAAGCTTCAAATTACCGAAGTTTAGCTGTCAAGATGGAATCTGATCTCCAAAGTTTGTCTGATGCATACAATAGCCTCGAACAGGCGAACTTTCAGCTCGAAAGGGAAGTAAAATCTCTAAAAAGTGGTGGAGCCACCCCAGACCTGGATATTGAGGCAATAAAGGCAGAAGCACGGAAAGAAGCTCAGAAGGAGAGTGAAGTTGAATTGAACGATTTGCTCGTCTGTCTTGGGCAAGAGCAAAGCAAGGTGGAGAAGCTTAGTACAAGGTTAATGGAATTGGGTGAGGATGTTGACAAATTACTCGAAGGCATTGGGGATGAGACAGAACTTCCAGAAGACGACGAGGAAGAAGATTGATTTTATTCTCTTTAGAGGTTTCTGGTTTAAATTATTGGGCTATTTTCGTCTTTTTACAGCAACGTCAAATTTGTGTTCTTTGTACATCCTTTTGTAACTGTACAGCGTGTTCATTTAGTTATATGATACTAAAAGAAATGAGACTGGATTAACTCTTCTTGGTGCTAATCGAATGATCGAATCAGCACTTTTTACCAACCATTTTTTTTATTAATTGAAGGGAATTTCTCGATTAGATTGAATGATATATGAATACAGGTAATGTTCACATAATACTCTTGGATAAACATACAAGGAATCAATGGAGCAACGGGAGAAAAATTAGGTAGTCGGGATTGGCTAAAGACTAAGGGTGCTTCGATGGGACTGAGGTGTGCGATGTCAAGCTCGATGGTTAAGTCATTTATTTTTTGCTGATGATTCATTGATTTTTCTTCGAGCAAAGATGTCGGACTGTGAAGCTTCAAAGGGTGTACTGGAGATTTATGAGAAGGCGTTGGGCAAAAAATAAATTAGGACAAATCTTCAATAACCTGTAGTCCCAATGTCACTAATATGGTTCACGATGAAATACAGGCAAGGCTCGGGCTTCATCAGGTATTTAGGCACGCCTTCGATGGTGGGCAGAGATAAAAAGAAAACATTAACATTTACTACTGTTCTTGGATAGAACCTGGAAGAACGAAGGGTTGATCATTTTCAGCAGGGCGGGGAAAAGTTCTTAAAAAGGCAGTTCTTCGAATCTTTTAGCAATATCTGATCACTTATTTCCTGCTTTTGGTTGGGGACGTAGGATGGGAAACGGAAAATAGCTTGGGTTGGAAAAATGTGTACAAGCCTAAGAGCAATGGAGCCATGGAGGGTTGGGATTTAGGGACTTAATGCTGTTTAATGAAGCTCTATAGGCAACCACCTGTGGCGGATTTTCACCATGCCAAATTCATTGGCTCAACAGACCCTTTTAAACAAGATATTTCAAGGAGTCTACTTTTCTTGAGGCCACTGATAATATAGGTTCATCATTCGTGTGGAAAAATATCTTATTGGGGAAGGAATATTGGTCAAGGGACTTTGGTGGAGAGTTAGCGATGGGAAGAGCATTTAGGTTTTTGGTGATGCAACAAATTTATTCCGGGTGGTGATGTTGAGGTTGGTGGAGTGGCTGGAGAGGGTTAGTGATTTGCTGGTAATACCGGGTCACTGGGAATTGGGATGTCCGAAAAAATCAGTGACAACTTTATTCCGATTGAAAAAATTGATTCTTTCAATTCTGTTAGTAACAGTGGAGGGAGATGTGAGCGAAAATACCATGGAGGACGGGAGTCTGGAAAATGGATGCACCCTCAAAAGTGTTGGAAAATCTTCGCAAGACGTTGAGACGATGAAGAATAATCCACCATCTGGGCAATAAACTCTGACGCAAAAAGAAAAGTTAGAAAGAAGAAAAAGGAACCTGCTTGAATTGCATAAAACATCTTCCTAAAAGCATTATTTGCACAATCTCCTTCAATTAGAGCAGCTTTAGGTACTCCAAGCAAATAGCCTTGGCAGATTCTTCAAGCCTTCAACTGGATTGCAAAAGCAGAAATCTAATCCAGAAAGAAGGAACGTAGAACTTTAGTAAATCTGAATTTTAAAATTGAGATTAATATATACTTAATGTAAAAGATTGTGAATGTTTTTGTTTTGTTCTTCTATCAGTTTCAACTCCTATTTATAATGATCATACAACACGAAAGGATATTACTTTTAGGATGAAGAAGGCACCTGAAAACTGAACAGCCAAGAACATCAGGTGCGCTGCCAACACAGCCATCTATGTTCACTGCATGGCAGTTGAGCTATGCTGCCAGGCAGAACTCCATCCCCTTTTTCCAGCCTTGATCCATCATTTCCCTGTCTAATCTATCAATATTTGAACAATATATCTAACAAAAAGTGAAGGTACTGTTCATGTGCAGCATTTATTTTAAATCTATTCCTGCGACATTCAATTCAACTAAGAGAATGATAAGGCTGAGAGGGAAATGCTCCAGCGTGGTGAACTGAAAACGAGTTGCCATGTATTGCCCTTATGTAAACCTTCAAAACAGGTAAGGAAGATTTTAGGATGGTGCGGTCTGAGCGAGCGGTGCTATGGGTATTGTCTAAACGTCTATGGGGGCTCTATTTGGTGGATGATGTCGAAGCCTTAGCACCAAGGGAAGAGCTGATTTTTGCTCAATCAATTGGGTTTTGATTTTCTAGATTTGCGGTGAGGGCGTCGGGCCGAGCGGAGAAGACGATTGGTTTTTTTTTTTTAATGAAAAATGTAAAGTTACCGATTCGCCCTTCAAAAATTAGTCAACAATTCATCGGACCTTTGACTTTTTGTCAACTAACGGTTTCTGTCAATTTAGACCATGGGTGTGAGTTTTTTAAAAGTTTAGTACTGTGGATGGTACAAATGAAAGGTTTGGACAAAGTCTGTAACTAAATGAAAGGTTTGGTACCGTGACTGCAATTTTCCCTTAAATATATTCAACCGAATACTCGTGCATGACACCATCCATCACATGCATCAGATTATCAGCATACTTCTTCATTGCTCTATCTGTAAGTGTTATATTATCAACTTTGGACATACACTTTAATTAATGGATATTTATAGCAAGATCTATTATTTAATTAAATTAATTTTCTAATGAATTAAATAATAGAACCCATAGATTCAAGTATTGGTGATTTGTTAATCATAAGAAGTTTTGATTGCAAAATACAAATTACATAAGATTGAATTTTAAATCGTCCGTGGTCGTATGTAATAACGAGATACAGATATCGTTATTATGGATAGACCATCATGTGTGGCATTTCTTACTTGTAAAATAAGTAGCTGATCTCACAAGCTAAAGTATGGTGACACTTGAATGAACACGTGGATGTTTTGTCGTATAACAAAACATTGGAGACCCGTCGGAAGATTCCATATGAATATCTATCAATGGTTAATCTCTAACGTTTGATAGTGGAATTGGTCATTTGACTTGAGGTCATCATAGCACCTTATATGAGGGCAGTCATACTTTAGTGATGTTGGATGTTGCTCTGCCAATGGTCACTAATACGTCATCGTTTGGATATGTTAAGAATCGTATGAAGGTTGTGAATTTCAGTTCGTGATTGTTCGTGCTCGAGAATCCGCAAAGGAGTTTGCAGAATTCATTAAAGGTATAATTTCTATCACAGTTTCTATCTAAGCACAAAGCAGATCCTTGGTGGGAATTGAAACTGTTTTATTTTTCGTTGCGCATGATTAAGTAAATTTCCAATACTATCATTCTTAGAAACCAAGGACGCATCAATGGCATTGTGATCCTTCTCTAAAATATCTTTGGCAGGTTTAGTGGCACCAAGAGAAGGAACAGGAAAATCTCAATAAGAACATGGCATTGTATATTTGCAATAAGAACTCGACGGTCTTAGTTTTGAACGAATACCAAATAAGAACATCATCACAATATAGTGCATAAAACAACTCATCTAGAAATTGATAATTTAACTTCCCAATCCCATCACAAGACTAGATTCACTTCCCTATAGCCTCATCAAACATAAGATAAAAATAAAATGAAATTCTGGACAGATAGAATGCACTGGATCTAATCAGCATTAGTGACAGAAGAATTCCCTTTGAGAAGCTCTCACAAAGCGCATTAATGAAATATTAGTAATCGAGCGAGAAAGTAATAAAAACATATATATAATCCAAAGAAACTCCAAACAAGCAATATTATTTTCAGTTCAGACCATTCTAAACCCAATAGCAATTGTCGCAGGAGACCTAAATATTTTAGGAAAATTTGCAACAAAAAAGATAAGCCATAAAGTTCAGTGTTCAAACAAGATTTTAACCCTTAAATATTTTAGGAAAATTTGCAGTTTCAAACCTTTAAATCGAAGTAAATATGTCACAACATTTCAAAAATGTACAGTAGAATGACCTCTTGACGATTTCCATCCAAAAATAAATTAAAAAAAAAAAAATCTTTCCCTTACTCACCAATCCCAGATCTACATTTCGCAGAGTTGTCTGCACATTTCTCTTCTACACAGTCCTCATCTTGGGTGCCTCAAACCCGAACTTCTTGTTCATATATATATCATTCACCTTGGACCTGATGCCCTCAAAATTTTTTCCCACACTTCGGAGTTTTGCGTGATAATCAAATGTATGAAAGTCCCTCTGGATGCTACTCCTGGACTTGATCACAGCTGCCCGAGCTACAATTGCATCCACAGTGTCTTCAGCATCATAAAAAACGTCTATGATTTGTTTCACCAGTTCTTGAAGGGTGGCATCATTGTTCCGCTTCTCGGTCGAGTCCTTGACGAAAGCTTTAAACAGACGCAAATCAAAGCACATAAATTCCACCTGACTCTTCACATCAAGAGTCATACTAGCATTGTAAAGACGCAACTGTTTCAAGCTTTCTAGGAGAAATTCGACTGAAGCATCAAACTGTAGAAATATGTCCGAATCCCTATCATCTACTACAGTATTAGAACATGACCCGAAATTGAAACTGGATGATGGTATGGAGTTGAAGCTAGATTCCCTCGAGTCATCTAATAAAGCAATTCGTCACAAGTCCTCCCTCTTAAGCACGGCTTCCACCAGTCTTTCCCAATTGTCATAGTTATTGGACATCTCTGAAGAAGCACAAATCTTCCAAAATGGTAAGAAATCAGGCCTGCCCTTAAATTTCTCACTTGGGACTCTATTGTACAAGGGTTGAAGGACTCAAAAAGTAAAAAGTCTTGGTCAACTGCGGTCTACTACTCAAAATTGAAATAATAGAAAAAATATATTTTTTGAAATAGTGATTTTTTGAAAAACATGTGATTAGACAATAAAAAAAAAAAAATTACGTACAATATTATTTTATGGAATATGGGTGGCTGAAAATGAATTTTTTTGAAAAAAACGTATTTTTAAAAAAATGAAACGCAAACAAGGACTTAAGGTTTAATTATGCGGAATTTATTTTCGTTAAAAACTTGTAAGGATCATATCTTGTTTGATATCACAGAATTTTAGGACGTCATTTCTATCCAAAGTTGTTTAGTCATTAATGGTATTATGATTTAGTTTCATCTTATATATTCTATATACTATTTTTTTAAAAAAAATAAAGACTACTAAAAAAATATAATTATGAAAGAACTTCGGTAAAAACTTATTATGCACGATTATTATATAACTATATTTTAAAATTAAACTTGAAGGCAAAGGTAAACTTATTATGCCTATTCAACACGATTTAATATTATATAAATATGCACATACTCAAAAGAAAAGATTAAATTACTATATTGTAAAATTAAATCTCAAGGCAAAGGTAGGGATGACAAAAGAGACGAGTAGCTTGTCAGTTCGACCTGTCAAAGCTCGGCCCAAGAATGACTCAGGCTCGTTTTGAGATGAGCCAAAGCTGAGTCGGGGTTTGTCAGGCCAGGCGAGCGGGTTCGTCGGCGAGCCAAGCCTCTCGTGAATGGCTCGTGGGCACGACCCATGAGCCTAAAGTTCACAAGCCAACAAGCTCGGCACATGGACTCATAAAAAAAATGTGAACAAAAAAGTT
>CAIGRR010109001.1:0-10609 GCA_903798365.1 Fraxinus sp. 1973-6204 | reverse complement strand
TAGTGTGAAAGGTTAAAGAATGAGTAAAAGAAAACTTACCTTCGTATGAAAAATAATTTTTTCTTCGACATCACAAATTATAAGAGATAAAGAGAAGATGCTCTATCCAGGTTTTATTAAGGGAGTTTACTTAAAATATAAGTTCTCTCTTAACTCTTAATCAATAAATTTCAATTTAAAACAAATCTCTTCATTTCCCAATAGTTAAGTTATTAGCTACATTAGTTCAGATTTTGCTATTTACTTCTTAAAAAGGATGAATGCAAATTAGAAATAATCAAAATTTTATCGAATCCCTTGGAAGGAAAAAAAAAAATGCTCATTTACTGTTATGCTGCCAAACAAGGCTCGATGTTATAATTTGGTAGAAGAAAATGTTCAGTTTTTAACTAAACAACGACTAATTTTTAGTGAACTACTAAATCTGATTGCCAAACAAGGTTCAATATAATTTGGAAGAAAAATTGGTTCAATTTAACTAATTCACGGCCAATTTTAAGTGTCCTATCATTCCAATTTCACTGGACAAGACTCAAAAAGTTTGATTTGTCAACTAACTAATTCAACCAGATTTGTCAAGTGTAGTGCCAAAATGAGTTTATATATATAAATATAATTCCATCCTCTTCATCTTCATTTGAAGATGATACTTCTCATACTTACAATTCAAATTCTGACTCAAAATCTCAATGCTCTAAATCCAATTCTAAATCTCAAAAGTCAAAATCCTCCTCTCATCATCCTTTAACACAGACTGAAAAAGTCAATGTTTATTTCAAGACTTCAACTTCAAAAATAGTATTGTTAATATGACTATTGTAGTCAATAAAGAATACAAAATTCACACTAGAGTTTTAATTGATTTTGGTGCCGATCAAAATTGTATTATGGAATGTCTTATCCTTACAAAATGTTTTGAAAAAACCACTGAGCGACTTTATCGTACTAGTGGTAAAAAAACTCAATATTCAATCTAAACTTTCAAAAGCACATGTTTGTAATTCAAATATTTGTTTCAAAAATATCTTTTATTTAGTAAAAGATTTAGACCAGGAATTGATTCTTTGTACACCACTTATTGTTCAAATTTATCCTTTTACTACATATTCAAAAGGATTAACTACAAATATTTTTGGTCAAAAAATTGTTTTCAAATTTACAAATCCTCCTTCTTTTAAAGATATTAATACTTTAAAAGATGTTTATATTTCAAAAATTATTAATAATATTAATTTCAACAAAAATCATATTCAATTTCTTAAAGAAGAAATCTTAAAGAAGAAATTAAATTTCAAAGAATAGAAGAATGACTCCTCTTCAATAATTCAGAAAGTTTCTGATTTTCAAAAGCGTATAGAGAAAGAAATATGTTCAACTATTCCAAGCATGTTGTTTCTCTTCCTTATACTCAAGATTGTCATGAATCAAATATTCCTACAAAATCACGTCATATTCAAATGAATAAAGATTTTCTTGATCATTGTACAAAATAAACTCAAGATCTTCTTGATAAAAAGCTTATCAGGCCAAGTAAATCGCATTTGAGCTGCTCTACATTTTATGTCAATAATTCTACTGAAATTGAACGAGGTGCCCCTCGTATAGTTATCAATTATAAACCACTCAATTATGCTTTTCAATGGATTAGATGTCCATTACCTCAAGAGAACGATTTACTCATCGATTATTCAAATATGTTATCTTCTCAAAATTTGATATGAAGTCAAGATTCTGACAAATTCAAATTAAAGAAGAAGATAGATACAAAACTACTTTCAATGTACCTTTTAGTCAATACAAATGGAATGTTATGCCACTTGGTCTAAAAAATGCTCCTTTAGAATTTCAAAAAATTATGAATGATATTTGCATTCATTTTCAAAATTTCATTATTGTTTATATTGATAATATCTTAATCTTTTCTGAAAGTTTAGAACAACATTTCAAACATTTGTATACATTCATACATGTTGTGGTTTAGCTGTTTCAGCTAAAAAAGTTGTTTTATGTCAAACTAAGATAAGGTTTTCAGGCCATACAATTCATTTAAGTACACTTACACCTATTCAAAGAAGTCTAGATTTCACTGATAAATTCTCAAATGAAATTTTAGACAAAAATAACTTTCAAAGATTCTTAGATTGCTTCAATTATGTAGAAGATTTTATCAAAAAGATAAGGATCCTAAGTGCCGCTCTCTTCAAAAGACTACAAAACACCCTGACACATTGAGTCGCGAGTGTACCTTAACTGTTCAAAAAATCAAAAAAGTTGTCAAAAGTATTCCATGTCTTTCAATACTTGACCCATATGCCTCTATTTTTGTTGAAATTGATGCGTCAGATCTAGAGTATGGTAGTGTTCTCAAACGGATTCCTTTCAATACACGCCTAGAACAATTGGTCAGATTTCATTTAGGAGTTTGGTCAGGTTTTCAAAAGAATTACTCCACTATAAAAAAAAAGATTCTCGCAATCTTCTTTGTGATATCAAAATTCTAAGATGATTTAATCAATAAAAATTTTATTTAAAAAACCGACTGCAAAATTTCAAAAGATATCTTGCAAAAAGACGTAAAAAACCTTGTTTCCAAACAAATTTTTGCAAGATGACAAGCAATTCTTTCTTGCTTTGATTTTTAAATTCTTTATATACATGGTTCCTTAAACTTTCTTGCAGATTTCCTTACAAGAGAATTTCTCCATAAAGAAAGAGAGTGAAAAAATGAGTTCTTCCGAAAAGAAGAAGAACAAAAGCAAAATTCAAATTCCTCTTAACTCAATTGATGATATATCAAAACTTCTCATGGAGGATCCATTGAGATTTCTTCTAGTTCTCAAAATACAACTCTTGCTTCAAAATTCTCTAAAAACCCACTCAAATAACTCTAGAAAACAAACCCTCAAATTATCGTAAAGCTCTTCAAATTGGTTCTCGTAAACTTCCTGAAGTTAACCCTCAAATCCTTTTCATACTTTACAAAGCCAAATTTTTTATCTGTTTTTGAGATGGAAACTTCATGGGCTCATAGATATTTTTCTCCTGAAGAACATCTTCAAGATTTCTTCCCCCCAGGTTTCCATTATCTTCCAACAGACATCAAAAAAGCACGTGAGTTTTATGAAGATTTGCAATTATTACTCACACTCCAAACAGCAAAAACCCCAAACATATTGATTCTCCAAAATTTCTATTCAAAGGGTATGGTTTTACGAAGACTGAGGACTGCACATTTGGGAATACAAACGAATGAATATTTCAAAAGTTGATTCATTTGAGTCAAAATTCAATTATTTGGACTGCAAAGAGGCGTGGTTCAATGATTTTTATTTTAGACCAGTAACTCATTCTTGGTTTATTCTTTTTCATCAAAATTGCTCGTCAAATTTTTCAAAATGGTTTCAAAATTGGTTCGAGTATTTTGGATTTGTTGGACAATTTTATCCAGTCTTACTTGACAAGGTTTTGAACACTTCAAACAAGAGGCAAAGACGTTTTTAAAGTCTCAAGAAAATCTTTTGTTTTAATTTGCACTCAATCTGAAACTATCATAGATTTTCTGTTGGGATTTACATTTAATTCAAGGACAGCATCCTCCTGAGTTCAAAGAGTACAATGTCAAAAGAATTGTTTGTCATTTCAAAATTAAATGGTGGTCAAAATTTCATAAAATAAATTGTTGCCCAAAAGCAGTTAATTCACAGATTCAAGAACAAAGGAATTTCAGCATTCCAAAATTATCTCAAAAAGAGATTGATAAAAAAATCGATTTTCTTTCAGAAAAATCAAGATTAATGGCTATGTTCAATCAATGTTCTACACCAGAAGAATTTCAAACTATCTTTGACAAGATTGTAGCCCTTGTCGAGGCCTCATAAAAAAAGACAAGTTCAAAAGATTCCTCTTCAGAACCGGAAGAATATAAACGAAGTAATGAAGATATGTGCTTTGGTTATAATATTGACGATTTTATATGAAGAAGAACCTCAATAGGATTTAAAATGACTATATGGACCCAATTTTCTTGATGAATTAAAAGAATACAGGAATCAAAAATAAAAAAGAAATGCTTTTCAAGATGTGCCTGCTAGCAAACAAATTATTTTTACCAGCGTTGCCGACACTAAAAAAGAAGACTTGACAAAAGCAACTTTATTAAAGTCACTTTAATAAAAACATTAGCTTTTCAAAAAGTTGGGAAGGAATGAAGGAACAATTATTTTCAATTTCAGACAAGTGGCAGAAAAAAGACAAAAGTGGTTCAAATCAAGTTACTATTTAAGATTCTCAGCTAGAAAATCATGAAAACTCCATTTGTTTTTCTCAAGTGTAAAACAGTGGGAGATATTCCAATTCAAGAAAGTTTAGGAATTCTAATTCTAATTTTTATCATTCTTTATCAAAAATCTTGTGATATTTTTCAATATTTGTATTTCAAGATTCATATCAATAAATTCCTTCCTAGTTTGACAAACACTTCCTTTCTCCACATCCATCCACCAACCTGGGCCGAATTAGTATCAGAGCCATAACTGAGTGTTGTGAGAAAAACCGTGTCAAACTACTGTTGTTACTATGTCAAGGGTTAAACTGATGTGTAGTCATGGATGTCTGCTGAATAGTGGTTTGGTCAGCCCATATGAGCTGGGGTAGGCGTTTAGGGTTGTCCCCGTTGTAGGCTTCGGTGAAGCATCGGTCTAACATGTAGCATTGTGTCTACATTGGTAAAATTACTATTTTCTTTCATTACATTCAAGCATGTCTTCTATGTCAAATTGTTTTAGTAAATGTAGTGGTTCAAAAGAAGGTAGTAGTTCAAATGATGGAAGCATGTCAAAATATTTTGAAGATGATAATGAAGAAATAGATCAAAATAATGGTACATCTGCATCTGCATCAAATAATATTTCAAATGATATTAATTCAAAAGAGCTTCAAATTGCTAAAATTGAACAAACTCTTCAAAATTGAACTATCCTAAAGGTAGACAAGAGTTCTATCTATGAGATAGGTAAGTTTGACTTTTTTCAAAATTATGTTTTCAAAACTTTAGAACAAACTATTCCTTTTAAGGAACAAATTACTTCAATAAATTTACTTTCAAGAGATGCTATTATAGCTCATAGAAAGAAATTTCAATATCTTCATATTGGTCTTGTTCAAATTACCGTCAAACCATTATTTCGACTTGGTTTAGACATTCATGTTCTTATAACTTTAAGAGATAAGAGACTTTTAAAGTTTGAATATTCTTTACTGTCCATGCTCGAGTCCAATCTCGAAAGTGGTCCAATATTTTCGAACTGTTATCCAAACTTTTTAGTTAGTCTTAAGATGGTGCTATTCTCAATACCCTCAATCTTCGTATTCAAACAAAAAACTTCAATGTTGATGATCGTTCAAGAGCTTTTACATTAATATACAAAGTCTATTACAAACTCTTGAATACTCAACTCAATATTCGTGCTCTTAGATCTTCTCCTAGAGACAAAAGTCTTTTGGTTGAAGTTAATCCACTTCATTCAAATATCATACTTCTTAAGCGAATTCCTTGGAATCATAAAGCTAGAGGTTTAGAATGAGATTTTTGAAAATGTTCAAAACCCTATTCCTATACCTGTCAGGAGAAATCCTAAACAAATTATTCATTTTCCTGATGGAAGTGTCAAAGTTATCTTTGATAAACCATCTTTGTCAAATACTCTTCAAATGTCTTTTTCATCTATATCTAAAGGCAGATCTAAAATGGATTCTTTTCAATCAGCTAGATTTTCAACGTCCTCTTTAAAATGTGTTAATTTTGGTCCAAAAATTCCAAAATCCTTTTATCAAAATAAAACATCTGATAAGGAAGAAGAATCAGAGCTGCCTACTTCTCCTACTCTATCATATATGGTTTTCCCTCAATCTGAGAGACTTGATAGTCAATGTAATGTTATTTCTTCTCAAATTGATAGAAGAAATGAATTTAAAACTGATCAAACTACAGAAGTCAAACAATTTAGAGATTTGATTAAAAAAATCCTTTACAAAAGAACAAATTGAATCTTACTAGGAATAATTCAATTAATATCAAGAAGATATTAGTTTTTATGAATGGTCTTATTTCAAAGTATTCAAAAAATTTCCAAAGAAAACCAAAACCATTTTCAATACCACTTCTTCAAAGAAAACCTGAAAAACTCCTTTAGGTGATAATATTCAATCATCTTTTCCCCCTTTACAAGAAATTGTAGTCCCAAATGGAACTACATAGGTTATTACATCTCCTTTCAAAAAGATTGAGAGAGCTGATGATTCTTTTGTTAATGCAAAAGATATCAAAAGAATTATCTCTCAAAAGAATTATTCAAATATTGTTCTTCATACTATGTGTAATCATCTCAACAGAATTGAAATTAATTCTGAAACTGAGAAATCAAATTTTGATTTAGCTAGGACTGAACATTTTAAATCCATTCCTGAATCTTTCAAAGGCACTGAATCTTCAAAATCAGAAAATAAGAAGAAATCGGTTGAAATGCCCGTTCCTTCTTTCTGTCATGTTCACGAAGTTCCTCCTCCTTCTAAGAAACTAAATTCAAAAGAAAAGGTTCTTAAAGAACTTGCTCATGAATTTTCAAAATTATCTGCTTCTTCAAGAAACATCAATACTATTGATGAAATTGAATATCAGTTTATTGAAGAAACTGATTTACAAATCAATAGACTTCGTGGTCAAAAACCTCAAAATTTAAATCTTCCTCCTTTTTATCCTCGTCATTCTACTCCTGATTTACTCTTTGAAGAAAAGGAGAGGAGACAATTCAAATATGATGGTAGTTCCATTATTGAATGCAATATCGATGGATTTACTGAGATCAAATTATTCAAACTTGTGAGAAAATGGGAATTTGTTATAATTCCGATATGGCTAATGAACTTGAGCCAAAAGAAGCTACCACTTATATTATTTTTTGCTTTGCTGGTCAACTAAAAAATTGGTAGTTCAATTATCTCAATACTGAAAATAGAAATTCTAATGCTTTTTCTGTTAAAGATGATGGTTCAGATAATAGTTTTCAAAGTTTAATCTATAGTATTGTCAAACATTTTATTGTTATTCCTACTAATGTTCAAGAACATTACTCTCAAATTCTTATGAATCTTCATTGCCCTACTCTTCAAGATTTTCGATGGTATAAAGACAATTTTTTAACAAGAGTCTTACTTCGAAATGATTGTGAACAATCTTATTGGAAAGAAAGATTTATGTCTGGACTTCCTAAACACTTTGTCAAAAAGGTTAGAGAAGCTATCAAAAGAGATTATGAAGGAAGGATTCCTTTTGAAAAAATCACTTATGGAGAATTAATCAGTTTTGTCAATCGAGAAGGATTATATCTCTGTAATGATCTCAAACTTAAAACCAAATTGGTTTTGAAAAAAATCGTTCCTCCTTCAAGGTCAAAAAGAAAAAATGTCCCTTCTCATTTCAAGAGAAGGTCTTCTCAAAAATATTTTGAAAAGAAAAAGAATTTTAGAAGATTTCCTTCCAAAAATCTTTCAAAAAGAAAGTTTTCAAAGAAAAGAACTTCAAATGTTACATACTGGAAATGTAACAAATCTAGTCATTATTCAAACAAATGTCCTCTTAAGGGAAAGATTAGTANCCCTTCTCATTTCAAGAGAAGGTCTTCTCAAAAATATTTTGAAAAGAAAAAGAATTTTAGAAGATTTCCTTCCAAAAATCTTTCAAAAAGAAAGTTTTCAAAGAAAAGAACTTCAAATGTTACATACTGGAAATGTAACAAATCTAGTCATTATTCAAACAAATGTCCTCTTAAGGGAAAGATTAGTAATCTTCAATGTGATGAAGATACTAAACTTGACCTTCTCAATCTTAGTGTTCTGAATTCGATTCTTCAAATTCTGAAATCGAAAATGTTTTTCAAAATTAGGAAGATTCTGATTATGAAAAATGTTCAAATTCATCATCATCCTCTTTTCAAAGTAAAGAAATTTGTGGTTGTAAAATTATAAATGTTCTTACTAAAGAAGAAGAACTTATCAAAGATATTATTGATCAAATTCTTGATCAAAAATTGAAAAATAAGTTTTGTACTCTTTTGCCATCAACTTCTTCTCATGAACCCTTCAATATGAAAGATGTTTAAAGCAGTTTCAAAATGAAAAATCAAAATCTTCTACTTCTTATTTGAAATCAAAAATCAATATTACGAAGTCTCAAATCTCAAATCTTGAAAAACATACGAGAGATGTCAAATCTAGGGTATGGTGGTGTCCTCAAACAGATTCCTTTCAATATACGCCAAGAACAATTGGTCAGGTTTCATTCAGGAGTCTAGTCAAGTCCTCAAAAGAATTACTCCACTATCGAAAAAGAGATTCTCCCAATCTTCCTTGTGATATCAAAATTTCAAGATGATTTGATCAATAAAAAAATTATTTTAAAAACTGGTTGCAAAGTATCAAAAGATGTCTTGCAAAAAGACGAAAAAAAATTGTTTCCAAAATTTTTTTTGCAAGATGCCAAGCAATTCTTTCTTGCTTTGATTTTCAAATTCTTTATATACAAGGTTCCTCAAACTTTCTTGCAAATTTCCTTACAAGAGAATTTCTCTATAAAGAGAGAGAGTGAAAAAATGAGTTCTTCCGAAAAGAAGAAGAACAAAAGCAAAATTTAAATTCCTCTTAATTCAATTGATGATTATATCAAAAATTCTCGTGGAGGATCCATTGAGGTTTCTTCTTGTTCTCAAAATACAACTCTTGCTTCAAAACTTCTCTAAAAACCTGCTCAAATAACTCCAAAAAACAAACCCTCAAATTATCGTAAAGCTCTTCAAATTGATTATAGTAAACTTCATTAGTTAATCCTCAAAAATCCTTTTCATACTTTACAAAGCCAAATTTCTTATTTATTTTTGAGATGGAAACTTCATGGGCTCATAGATATTCTTCTCCTGAAGAATATCTTCAAAATTTCTTCCCCCCAGGTTTCCTTTATCTTCCAATAGACATAAAAAAATCACATGAGTTTTATGAAGAGATTCTTATAAAAATAGGATCTGTAATTATTATTCACACTCCAAACAGTAAAAACCCCAAACATATTGATTTCTACAAAATTTATATTCAACTGGTATGGTCTTACGAAGACTGGGGACTGCACATTGAGAATACAAACGAATGAATATTTCAAAAATTGATTCATTCGAGTCAAAATTCAATTATTTGGACTACAAAGAAGCGTGGTTCAATATATATTTTTTTATTTTAGACCAGTAACTCATTCTTGGTTTATTCTTTTTAATCAAAATTGCCCGTCAAATTTTTCAAAATAGTTTCAAAATTGGTTCGAATATTTTTGACTTGTTGAGACAATTTTACCTAGTCTTACTCAACAAGGTTTCGAACACTTCAAACAAGAGCCAAAAATGTTTTTAAAGTCTCAAGCAAATCTTTTGTTCTAATTTGCACTCAATCTCAAACTATCATAGATTTTCTGTTGGGATTTCCATTTAATTCAACGACAGCATCCTCCCGAGTTCGAAGAATACAACGTCAAAAAAATTGTTCGTCGTTTCAAAATTAAATGGTGGTCAAAATCTTATAAAATAAATTGTTTCCCAAAAGCAATTAATTCATGGATTTAAGAACAAAGGAATTTCGGCATTCCAAAACTTTCTCAAAAAGAGATTGATAAAAAAGTCGTTTTCTTACAAAAAAATCAAGATTAATAGCTATGTTCAATCAATGTTCTACACCAGAAGAATTTCAAAAGATTCCTCTTCAGAACCCGAAGCTTATGAACAAAGCAATGACGATATGTGCTTTGGTTATAATATTGACGATTTTATATGAAGAAGAATCTCAATAGGATTTAAAATGACTATATGGACCCAATTTTCTTGATGAATTAAAAGAATACAGGGGTCAAAAATAAAAAGAAATGCTTTTTAAGATGTGCTTGTCAACAAACAAATTATTTTTATCAGTCTTGCCGACACTCAAAAAGAAGACTAGGCAAAAGGGACTTTATTGAAGTCACTTTAATAAATGCATCGGCTTTTCAAAAAGCCAGGAAGGAAGGAAGGAACAATTATTTTCAATTTCAGACAAGTGGCAAACAAAGACAAATGTGGTTCAAATCAAGCTACTATTAAAGATTCTCCAATTCAATTCTAGAGTTCTTCAATTCTGGATATCAAGCTATAAAATCATGAAGACTCCATTTGTTTTCCTCAAGCGTGAAATAGTGGTAGATATTCCACCTCAAGAAAGTTTAAGAATTCTAATTGTAATTTTTATCTTTCTTTATCAAATAATCTTGTAATATTTTTCAATATTGTATTTCAAGATTCATATCTAGTGATGGCAACAGGACGGGTTCGGGGCGGGGCACCCTCGCCCCGCCCCGCCCTGCCAATCCCCTGTCCCGCCCCGCCCCGCCCCGCACCCCGCCCCACCTGGGGACGGGGCAGGAAGGGGCGGAACCTTGCCCCGTTTGTATTTTTTTTTTAAAAAACAAAAAATTTTCAATTAAATACAAATTCAAAATTTTATAATCCAAAGTAAACAATACTTAAAATAATTACATCAATAT
>CAIGRR010108918.1:0-10955 GCA_903798365.1 Fraxinus sp. 1973-6204 | reverse complement strand
TTATTATCCTTGGTAGTATTATAAAATTTATTTTTATTTTTTAAAAATATGTAATGATTTCACCAGTGTTATTATAAAATAAAAATAATGTCTAATAAATCTCAAAAGTTATTAAATTACGAAACAAAAAAATGATTATATAGTAAAAAAATAAAATTAATTCGGGTTAAATTTGGTATTTTAGTTATTGATAAGTAGAATCTATAAATTTACTATTATGCTGCTTTTCAAAGTTTTGGCACCAGATGATACAATTTTTTTCCCCTTAAATTTGCTAAAAACTTAAGTAACGTTTGCATTTTAACAATTGGAAGTTAACTTTACATTCAATCCCAAATAGGTCTTAACATGGCCAAACATAATTAGATCAACAACAAAAAATATGTTTTGGGCTGTTAAAGAACTAAAAATAAGTGGCGAATAAGTGAATATTAATATTTGCGAGTCGTTTGAAATAAAAATTGATTTGAGTATTTGAGCCAAACTAAGCATGGCATTGTTGAACTTATTGGCTATCAACCTTTTTTCCTTTTGTTTAAAATACTTGAAGAGGATATAGGATGTTGAGGAAGGTAAAGAAATGGTTATGTCATACAAAATGAGAAAGAGCTACAAAGGTGTATTTTTTTTATTATTATTTTTTTAAACTTCTATCATGTAGCATAGAAGGTAATTTTTATTACTTATTAGTTGCGAGATATAGAGTTTCTCTGAGCAGGAAAAAGCTCTATCCTCTTTGGTGAGGATTATAATTTAGATTTTTATTAAATTGAAAAATAATTAATTTTAACTACATATTTTTAGGATCCACATCTTTTCAATCACACATTTCATCAATTTTTATTAGAATCTACTAAAACTCTAATATTTATTCATACCCAACATGGGCTATTTTGCTTGGCCTAATATCTTTCCATGCGATCAGTGTCAATAATATTTAATATTATAAATACATTATGCTCCTCTTTGACCTCGATTTTATAAATTTCATTTTTTTGAAAATTAATTTTCAACCATATATTTATGATACTCACAATTTATATTAGTTTTTCAATCACATATTTAATCAATTTCTATTAAAATTTATTAAAAATCTGATTTTTAACCAAATCAAACGTGGGATTGATAGATAGTTGGAAACAGTGTTTTAAAAAGTTCGTCTAGGCGCACGGCCTAAGCTCGAAACTCAGGCAAAACATCTCATTTCACATTTAGAGTTTTTTTTTTCCAATTCCTAAACGGTTGAATTTTTTCCTTCATCTCTTTCGTCTTCTCTAGGTGTGTTTTATTAGTTTTTTTTTTTAAAGTCTTTTATTTAACTTTAGTTTATTATTTTTTTGTTTTTAAAAAACTTTTCATTTGACGTTAATTTCAAGCTTTTTAAATGATTTTATCTGCACAAAAGATAAAAATAATTTTATCTAAGTAGTTAAATAAGATTAAGTCATAGTACTATCTACATTATGCAATTATTATCTTGAGATTCATTAATTTATTGCAAACTCCAAAAGCGTGTATGTAGTTCCTATAAATCTATTAAGTATGATTTGTCTAGTTGAAATTGAAACTATGAAAATTATTCTAATTTTTGTATCTCGAAAATTTGAAAATTATATAATTGACTAATGATACGAATTATTTAAGTAAATATAGTATTTTATGATTTTAGATGTTTGATATGTATTATGTTAAGTATTAAATGATTTTTAAAGTGATTAAAAATTTAAAATAATATTAAAAATAAGAAAACGTTTTTTACGCCTAAATCTTGCATAGGCTCGCAAAGCTTGAAGCTTCGCCTCCACGTCTAAACACTCTTTACGCTTTTTAGAATACTGGTTGGGAGATGTGCGATGAGAACTTGAATAAATAAACACAATTCACAATTTGAATATAAAAAAGAGATGACAATTAACACGTATAGAGATGATTTTTCTTCTTATGTTCAAATGCGAGTATGATCAGCATTAAATCTTGATGGAAATCAGAAGCTTACATCAATTAAAATTAACCTTAGCACTTTAACACTTTTTTTAAAGAAAAAATCGGATTAAGTATAATTTTTCCGGCTTCTTCGAAATATTTCCTCAAGTTGCTACTTTAGGATTTTACCATGTAACTTAATTTCAAGTCAATCAAGAAGAATTAAATACCATACTTTTGCGAAGTGTATTCAGGTTAGAACTAAATGTTCGTTTCAAGTCTAATTTTAATTTTATATCTTCAAACTTGAGTCGAGTCGAGTTTTCAATCTCCAATATTAGAGTCTGTTGATATTCGACCTGCGACCTGATTAAATACAGTTTATTATATGCATTATGCTCATGTTAATTTAAAGTCGAGTATTTGATGTCAGCTCGTACTAATGACTATTGTTATTTGAGAAGACATAATGATTGAAGATTCATTACACACTATCAAAACGTCCAATCAATCAATTACATTTAGACATGCTCATGTTAGCACCTCCTAATTCTACCAATAATATGTTATAGCTTCATTCATTAATTAGTTCATTAATTACTGGGAGCCACATGCAAAATAGATTCACGATGACTTGTTGGAGCCAACCTTATCAACCAATCAAAATATGCTATTGACGTATCTCCTTAGCTCGGCATTGTACATCGATTTGACAGCAACCAATCAGGACGAGCCATTGGCACGAGTTTTCAGCTCGATATTGTAGCCGATAAGACAAGAACATGACGTATACATGCTTATCCCTCCCTATAAAAAGGATGAATGCATCCTCAAGAAGAAGGGGGGTTAACAACACTTCATACTTAAAATTTCTCCTTTGGGGAAAAAAAAAAAAAAACACTTGTAGTCTTGTAATTTACAAATCATTACCAGTAAAAATCATCATTTACATTCTAAGTTGACTTGAATTTTGTCTATACAATTTTCGACGTCAACAGAGCTAGTTCAATCACACATAAACCTTGTTTTCTTTTAGCTGAGTTCTGAGTCCAAATTTGATTTTTCGAATTTTTATGTTGTATGCCTAAATTAAATACATAATTTATAAGATACAATTCATAAATACATAAAAAGTTATTAATTTCAAAGTTACTTTTAAACCTTTTATATTTTCAAAATGCTATTTTGAATTTTTTATAATTATTTTTTACATATATTTTGTGACAAAGTATGTTATATTGTTAGACAACACGTTTCCTCTATTATTATCAATGTCGACATTAATTATATGTTGTATTTGTAACACTTAATCTTCACGACGGTGTCGTTGTCACCGTCACGTATAACATAGCTTGTTATGATATCATCCCCACCACCGCCACCATTATTTGTCACATATATTGTTACACTATGACCATTAGTAACTTACCTTGTTGTACAATTACCACAACCGTCAACGTTATTGTCATAAATACTCGTAACGTACCATGTTACATTACCACCACCATCACTGCTAACAACCACCTTCCCAAACCTAAGAACCACCACCACTAGTTAAATTAGAAGCCAACATCACTACAACCTCAAACCAATCAAAGATTGTCGCCATCATAATAGTCTAGCTAACTCAACTGCCGCCAGTAAAAATCCAAAGCTGCCACCACTAAGGATGTCAACGAGCCGAGCCTGCTAGCGACCCAAAACTTGAGGCTCGGGCTCGACTCAAGTAAAAATGATTCGGGCTTTTTTTTTTGCCCTAACCAAAAATTAAGGTTCGACCTGAGCTTTCAGCTCTATCCTTGTCGAATCGAGCCAACTTAATATTTTTTTTTTCCTCAGGCAGCTGCTACTATAGCTTGCAAAGGCAGCGTGTAGCTGCCTAAATTTTATTTTTTAATTTTTTTAGGCTCGACTCGTTGGGGCCGAAAATAGCCCGTAACACGAGCCGACCTATGTGACTCGACGAGTCACATAGGCTTGGCCCAAGCCGCGACTAGGGCCGATTTGGGCTTTTCACGGGTTGAGTCAAGGACTGCCCAAATTGACGAGCGAAATTGACACCCCTAGCCACCGCCACCACCGCCACCACAACCAAGAATACACACGCGCACACATATCTTAATAGTTGAAGAAGAATGAACTGAAAACACCAAGCATAAAATTAATTAGAACAAACTAGCAAAGGGAAAGTTTGAGGTCTTTGTCATGACATCAAGAGAGACAACAATGAAATTATAAAAACAAACTGGAAGGTGCGGAGGAAGAGCCATCTTGATGATCAGATCTTAGTATTAAAACAGTTCAGCTCAACAAATCAGTTTGTGAGGATAATACTTAGAGAGATAAGGAGGTTCAAAGAATGGAGAGATAAGGAGGTTCAAAGAATGGAGAGATAAGGATGACTATTCCCACAACTATTCAAACACTCATGGTGATATTTCTGGTGAAAAGATAGGTTGGTGTACAGCTCGTCCATTTCAAAAGTTAAAATAATTCGATGCTACAATATTACATGANATTTCTGGTGAAAAGATAGGTTGGTGTACAGCTCGTCCATTTCAAAAGTTAAAATAATTCGATGCTACAATATTACATGAAAGTCTTGGTCAATGAGAGTTTCAACAGAATGAGGAATCAGTTCAACACCTCAACAAATCTGCAATTTTTGAGGAATTTGTTCAACAGATTTTTCAATTCAAAAAATCTGTTTTATACTCCGTGATTTCTGCAAACAATTTTTCTAATGCATGTATACAATAGCTTATATAAACTTTGTAATTTAGACCCTTGTTTCTCTCCTTGGAATCAATAAAAAAGAGACAAAACAAAAGATTTTTTTTTCTTGTTTTTTTCTATAGTTCCCATTTTCCCTTTTTTCTTTATGGTATCAGAGCATTGGTGAGCACAGATATTTAATGGCATCACTTTCTCTCAACGTTGGCAACTTCGTCACCCTAAAACTCAAACACGACAACTACCCATTATGGCGTGAGCAAGCACTAGCTCTTGCTGAAAGCCAAGAACTTGTTGATCACCTCACAGGTACAATAGGTCCTCCAATGCATACCATTATAACTCTAGAAGATCCTACAGCACAAGTTACACATGAATACACCACATGGCGTAAGTCTGATCGACTCTTTCGAGGATGGTTTATAGGTACTTTATCAGAAGAGACTCTAAGCATTGTCATTGGCTTAGACACTGCCAAAGATGTTTGGAATGTTCTTCAAGAAGCCTATGTACAAGACTCGCAAGAGCGTGAATATACCCTTCAATAAGAAATGACATACCTTCGCAAGGAAGATAACACCTCTATTAGTGAACATCTCTGTCATTTTAAGAGCATCACAAATAGTTTGGGTGCCATCGGAAGCCCAGTTCCTGACAAAGTAAAAATCTTCACTCATCACCAGTCTCGGACCACAATATGAGTCATTTACCACTACATTGCTAAAGCTACCACGTCCTAGCTACACCGAACTCTTGTCGCTTCTCCAAGGATACGAGCAGCGCTAGACTTGGTTCAGCAACAACAGACCACAACAGTTGACCTTTTATGGTCAAAAACAACAATCAGCTTCTAGTCGAGGGCCACAGAGTCAATTCAGCTCAAATGGTAGAGGATTTCAGGCCTACACGCTCAATACTAACAATTTTAACACCAATGCAATTTCAAACAACTCCAACCATCCAGTACCTAACAATTGAAGTCAAACTCGTCAATTTGATCGAGATACCAATAATCAAACAAGTTCAGCTCGATGACCACCTCCACCAGGTCAACGTAGAATGACTCCATCCGAAAAAGAGATGTATCCTGACGAACAATGCCAATATTGTAGCATCCTTAGCCACGTTGCAAAAATTTGCTGGCACTTGCCAAAGAAACCAACAAAACAAGATGACATTCCTCATGCACTTGCTGCACTCACCCTTGACAACTTTTTTACTGAAATAGAATGGACCACCGATACTGGTGCTTCAAATCACATGGCTGGAGATGAAGGTAAATTGACAAACTTGCGTCAATATTTTGGATCAGACTCTGTCCTAATCGGAAATGGTACCCCTCTTCCTATTAAAGCAGTTGGTGAGACAAGCATTAAAAATAAATCTATAGTTCTTCTGCTTAATAATGTTCTTCTTGTTCCTAATTTGTCAAAAAATCTTCTATCTGTAGGTCAACTCACTGATGAATTTTCTTTAAACTGTGAATTTTCTAATGTTGATTTTTGTATCAAGGAACGGGAGACAAGTCACATTGTAATGACCGGGAAGCAAAAAGGTGATCTATATGCTCTTTCCAGTCCACACGAGCTTCATTTCTCAAATCATTTTAAATTTGTTTCTACATATGTGTGGCATCAACCCTTAGGACATCCTCAAGCATCATCTTTACAATTGCTTAAGAATAAAGGTCTCATAGAAGTAGATGGGGTTCCAAACTTGAAGTCTATTTGTGAAAGTTGTCAATTAGGCAAATTGTCTAAAATGCCTTTTGGCTCTTCTAAAACTACTAGTTCGGATACTTTCAATAAAATTCATTGTGATTCATGGGATCCAGCACCTGTAACAGCTCTTGGAAATTTTCGTTAATATGCATGTTTAGTTGATGATTTTTTTCGATATACTTGGCTAATGCCTCTTAAGAAAAAATCAGACTTTGAGGATGTTTTTCTTGCTTTTGAACAATATGCGATAAGGCAATTTGACAAAAAAAATTAAAAATTTTCATTCAGATGGTAGTGGTGAATTTATTAACTCACGCTTAATAACACATTTTCAAGCGTAGGGAATAGTTCACCACATCTCTTGTCCATACACACCAGAACAAATAAGATTGGTTGAACATCATCATCGAATCATCCGTGAACTCGATATGACGATGGCCTTTCATAGTAGCGCTTCTTTATATTTGTGGGTGCGAGCATTTATCAACTGTTGTGTACCTCATTAATTGCCTTCCATCTGCCAGTATTAACTTTGCTACACCTTATTTTAAGTTGCATGGAACTCATCCAAATTATTCATATTTGCGTGTGTTTAGATCCAAATGTTTTCCTTACACATGGGATACCCCCAAAAATAAATTTGATCCAAAAACCATACCATGTATATTTATGGGGTATAGTGACCAACATAAAGGTTATAAATGTTTCCACCCTTCAAGCTAGAAGATGTTTATCTCTTAACATGTGGTCTTTGATGAGATGAATTTTCCTTTCAAAGCACAGAAGAAACCATTTCCAGTACATTCCCTTACTAGTGGGATCAGTATTTTTGACTCTTGGTTAATTATGCCAATTACCATCTCTAATTCTTCTATTGTGTCTACAGGTACAACCTCTTCTGAGATTCTACACATACCGTTACAAACTATACCTCTTCGACCTCAGGCCTCAACGACCAGTTCATCTCAGTCAAGCTCAAATCACTTCGTTCCAAAAGACATTGAACATAATCTGCAGTCGACGTCACAACATTAACCACTAATCAGGAGCTTGAATCCATTCTACCACCTAATGTACCAGATCATAAATCTTCATCACAACCAGATGTCACAACACCAAAAGCACAAAACCAAGCAGTTGTATCTAATCCACCCACATATCCATCAAAAACGAGTTTCGTGCCTCCAACAACCACATTATCTCATAATTCCCTGAGAACCACGCACGGTGAAATCAGCCCTCAATCATGTTGGCTGGCGTGCAGCTATGTAAGATGAATTAGCTGCTCTTCATGACAACCAAACTTGGAAACTTGTTTCTCGAGACCCCTCCATGTAGCTATGTCAACGAGCCAAGCTAAGAAAAAAGCTAGGGCTCAGCTCGAGCTTTTTTGGGCCCAAGCTGAGCCGAGCAAAGTCCGACCAAAAAAATGAGGCTCGGCCCGAGCTTTCGACTCTAGCCTTAGCGGGCCAAGCCGAACCAGCTCGGGTTTTTTGATTTTTTTTTATAATAATATAAAGAAAAGGCAGCTAAAAATTGCAGGCAGCTCTTTCAAAAAATTTTAATTTTTTTTAATGGGCAAGCACGCCCGAGCTCGAGCCAACACCCCAAAATGGGGCTCGGCTTGGTGTAACCGAGATTGATCCTAGCCGAGCTTAGCTCGGCTCGAAGCTTTTTTCGAGCCGAATCGAGCCTGAACTGTCCGAGCCGTCGAGCTTTTTTGCCATCCCTACCTCCATGCACATTATAGGATCAAAATGGGTCTTCAAAACTAAATTAAAAGCTGATGAAACACTTGATCGTCTCAAAGCTCGCTTAGTTTCTAGAGGATATGATCAAGTCGATGAGGTTGATTATACATAAACATTTTCTCCAGTAATTAAGCTTGGAACAATCAGGATGGTTATTAGTTTAGCACTCATACATCATTAGCCCATTCGACAATTGGATGTTAAAAATGTCTTTCTCCATGGACTTATCTCAGAAGACAGTTATACGGAACAGCCCCCCAGGAATGCCAGATCCAACATTTTCAACCCATGTTTGAAAATTACACCGAGCTCTTTACGTCTTAAAACAAGCACCGAGAGCATGGTTTGATCGCTTCAGTACCTTCTTGCATAAACATGAATTTTTTTGTAGTTTAGCTGACCCTTATTCTTCATTCTCCTCATGGCACACTAATTCTTTTGTTATATGTTGATGATATGCTTCTCACAGGCTCAAATATTGCTATTGGACAATTTTATCAAGAAATTAAGTACTGAGTTTGCAATGAAGGATTTAGGATAAATTCATTATTTTCTTGGAGTTGAGATCACACCAACCACAGATGGATTACATCTATCACAATCTCATTATGCTTTGACCATTCTTGAAAAAACTCAAATGACAGATTATAAGCCCATGAGCATGCCTATTGAGGCTAAAACAAAGGGTCCTGCCACTGATACAATGCTTCAAGATCAATATTTAAAACTAACTCGCCCAGATATATCCTATAGTGTTAACTTTGTCTCCCAATTCATGCATACACCCACCGTGGCACATTTCAAGATGGTGTGACGAATTTTGCGTTATGTCAAGGGAACCATTAACTTAGGTCTTAATTTTACTTCACACTCTACACTTGATCTGTGTGCTTTTTCTGATGCAGATTGGGTGGGTTGTCCCATTACTAGACGTTCTACCACTAGCTACTGTACCTTTCTTGGTAGTAATCTAATCTCATGGTGTACAAAAAAATAGAGTACCGTCTCTCGCTCTAGTACTAAAGCTAAGTATCGAGCCATGGCCCACACTACAGCTGAACTTACCTGGTTGATGTTCATTCTTCGCGACCTTCATGCCCCTATTACAAAGCCTCCAGTTTTGTTTTGCGACAATGTTAGTGATCTCTATTTAACAGTAAATCTGATCTTTCATGGTCGAAGCAAAGATATTGAATTGGAAATCATTTTGTTCAGGAACGAGTTGCACTCGGTCTATTTGTCACTCGATATGTCTCCACAACAGCTCAACTGGCATATATATTTACAAAACCCATGACCAAAGCCTCTCTCCTACTATTTCGTAACAAACTCTGCATCCAGCCCTGGTACAGTTTGAGGGAGGATATTAAAACAGTTTAGCTCAACAAATCAGTTTGTGATGATAATACTTGGAGAGATAAGGAGGTTCCAAAAATGGAGAGATAAGATTGACTATTCCCACAACTATTCAAACACTCATGGAGATATTTATGGTGATAAGATAGGTTGGTGTACAGCTTGTCCAGTTCAAAAGTTAAAACAATTCGATGCTACAATATTGCATGAAAGTCTTGGTCAATGAGAGTTTCAATAGAATGAGGAGGAATCAGTTCAATAGCTCAACAAATCTGCAGTTTTTGAGGAATTTGTTCAACAGATTTTTCAATTCAAAAAATCTGTTTCATACTCCGTGATATCTGCAAACAATTTTTCTGATGCATGTATACAATAGCTTATATAAACCTTGTAATTTAGACCTTTGTTGCTCACGTTGGAATCAATAAAAAAAGAGATATAATACAAAAGATTTTTTTTCTTTTTTTTTCTATAGTTCCCAGTTTCCTTTTTTTCTTTACTTAGATGTTCATCGAATATTTGAAAATCGATCTCAACCAGAGGGAGAAAAAGATGTACAAGTCGTGTCTCTAGATGGTGGCACCAGTGGTGGTTTCTAGACTTTTTTATGATAACTTCTAAAGCTCTTGGTGGTGGTTTGGACATTTTAGTTGTGGTGGTCAGTTTGGGTGATATGTGTGTGTGTTTGTGTTTGGGTAGGATCAACAGTTTTATTTAGTGTTTGTTTGAGCTCCATTAATGTGTGGTTAAAAAAATAAGAAAGAGTTTTGAATTTGCGTTTAATATTATTTTATTGAAAATGTGTGGAACAGAAAAAAAGAAAGAAAAATATATTTTAAAAATAATGGGAACAAAGGTTTACACCATAAAAAAAAAGTATAAAGTAAGTTTGGAACTTTAGAGAGAGAGAAGTGGTAGGTGTAATTTTCAACTTAAAAGAATTGCAAATATTCTATTATATTTGTCTGGTTATTTGATCGACATGCATTTTTAGAATTAGGCCCATTATTCCACAACTAGGGTAGGAATCGGTAAACCCGTCTTCTTGAGTAAAACATCAACCGTTCGTTCTTTTAATTAAAAACTACCGGCTAAGATAAATAGTTACTAAAACCAATTGTTAGTAATTTAGTGCTTATTTGATAAAATCTTATTAAAATTTTACTTTTCAATTGATCATATTACAATTTTAATCACGCATTTAATGAGATTCTTAACTTTTATTAACTTTTTAATCATGCTTATTATCAAAATACAATATGTCATGTAATTTGATGATGTGTGCCAGATTAGTCCATTGATGACCATATGAGGGTCATTTATGTGCCACGAAAATCGCAATGTATGTTCTTCAATTGGAATTCTGTTGACTGACTTTATTCAAAGATGTTCATTAATTTGTATCCAAATGTGATCGTTGCCAAATGAGTGATATATCTAAAAGCATGATATTCTACCGAGTTGTATTTCC
>CAIGRR010108881.1:0-12302 GCA_903798365.1 Fraxinus sp. 1973-6204 | reverse complement strand
CTCAACTCTCGCTCAACTTTCGCTAGAGGGCTCGCTCGAGCGACCAATGCAGTAACTATTTGTCCCAGTTTCGCCGACATGATTGATGATCATGCAGAACGTTATCAAAGTATGATTTTGCTAAATTAAAGATTGATACTTTCTTTTAAACGTTTCTTGATTTTTTTTGTTAATAACGTATCTAAACAAAAATTTCGGGGTCGCTGCCCCCGAATCCCCGTGGGCCCCACCCCTTCACCTCTACCTCTAGTCCCCCCTACTTTCGAGGTCTAGCTCCGCCCCTGGATCTATATAATAATACCCTATGATATTATCCATGAGATCATTCTTTAATTTGGATCACATAATAGAACATAAATTACTTAATTTAAAACATTAAAAAGTAAAAACACAAAACCACTAGACACATATAGAATTCATACCTTACTCGTTAAATTGCTTGTATACTTGAATTACTTAGAACTGAAAATTCTTTCAAACGGATTTCGAACACGCTAGAAAACATTTTCTTTTCTTTCTTCTCTTTTTTTTTTTTCCTCTCTCACGTTCTCTCTTTCTTTTTCTTTTCTCTCTCTTCCCCGTTCTCTTTCTCTTTAAATTCGTGTGAATTGAAGTGTAACAACAAGAGGGTATTTATAGGCATGATTTGATAAGGGTGACTCTTAATTCAAATTTATATTGATTTTTCAACAAACAAACTTATCATGAAAATCGAATTTTAAAAAATTCAAACTATATGATGATAAGATTCTAATGTGGATATTTGCAGATTTCCAGTTCCATGTAAATACTTGTATATTAGATAATTCGATAATAATTTAATAGATATCCAAAAATATATTAAAATTTAATTTCGTGTAAAACTCATTATATCCAATTATTAGGAATATTAATAGTGTCGTACAGATATTGACGGCAAGGAAACTTTGCACAAAAGATTTCAAATAGGGGGTTTTTTGCGATTTTTAATAGGTCCCGCATATCGCAAAAGAAAACATTTCTAGGGGAGTTTTCTACTATTATTAATCCATAAAAAAGGCAAAAAAGTACAATTGCTTGGGAGTTTTAGAGTATTGATTGTGAGTGTTTTTTAAACTAATTTTGAACGTTTATGACCAAATCGTTTTTGAGTGATTTGTAGTAGCAACTTTAAAAGAGTTCAATTTATGCTTGAGAGTTTATTATCCACCGATCCTAAAAATTCTTTAAAGAATAAAATTATATGTCACTTAATGAGGTTTTCAATTAATAATTTCTTTTACTAATATTTTTTTTTTATCTATAAGTGATACTTTACTTATAAGTATTTTTTTGCACTTTTAAATATTTTTTTTATAATTAGTGAATTTTTACTTATAATTTTTTTTTTTTATATTTTATAAGTAAAATTTTATCTTATTAGTAAAAATTTTAATTTACAAACCAAGTTTTTACACAAAAGTGAATTTGATCTTATAAGTAATTTTTTAGTTAATGCATTTTTATTTATAAGTTAGTTTTAAATCAATATATTGATTGAAATAATTATTTTATAAAATGAAAAATTAGAAGAGAATGTAAGAAATTATGTAAGCTCATCGATTTGTTAGATTGAGAGAAATAATAAAAATAAAATTCACAAATTTTGGATATTTTTTAAATCGCCCAAAATTAATCATTAAAGATGTCATTCGAAATCAGTGAGTGAATTGTCCAAATAGTCATTGAATTTTACGTCATGCTTCTACGAGGTCATTGAACTTTCAAAATCACTAAAATCATCACTGAACTTTGCAAAAGGTTTCTACGAGGTCACTGAACTTTAAAAATCACCTCATTCATCATTGAATTTTACAAAAGGTGTCCCAGAAGTCACTAATTCATTGATCTCCTAAGAAACATTTTGTAAAATTTAGTGATCCCGTAGAAACCTTTTGTAAAGTTTAATAATGAATTGAGTAATTTTTAAAGTTCAGTGATCTCGTGAAAACTTTTTGCAAATTCAGTGATCACTTGGGTGATTTTTAAAGTTCAGTGACCCTTTGAAAATATGATTTAAAGTTCAGTGCCTATTTGGGTAATTCACTCCAAAATCAGTCAATAATAAAAAACTACCAAGCAGGCCCTAAAGGTTTGCAAGAAGGCCATTTTGAATAATTTCCACTCAACTTCCTCTAAACCCTATTCGACGCTGAAACTGTCCAAATTTGTATTCTTTCGTTCTATTCGCCAGTCTGCAAACAAGCCTCCCAATATGGGTGATCATGCTCCTTCCGCCGCCGCCAAGAAGCTTCCGATTCCTGGGAAGCGGAATATCCTCATCACAAGCGCGCTGCCGTATGTCAATAACGTGCCGCACCTCGGCAACATCATCGGATGTAATTATCTTATCTTTTTTCCCCAATTAAGTACATATTTGTGCTTATAATGGGTGGAATGATTTGTACTTTTCTCGGTTTTTTTCTTTTTGGTTCTGTAGGTGTGTTGAGTGCGGATGTGTTCGCGAGGTACTGTAGAAATAGAGGTTATAATGCGATATATATCTGCGGTACGGATGAGTACGGGACAGCCACTGAGACTAAGGCGTTGGAGGAGAATTGTTCTCCAAAAGAAATTTGTGACAAGTAATGCAATCGATTGCTTTATGCGGATTTAGATAAATTCTTCGTTTCCTTTCTCGATTGGAATGCATTTCTTGCATTTTCTGATTTGTTTTAAATTTTCAATATTTCTGTACTTTCTGTGTGTTTTATGGATATGAAATGTAATTGGGTTTGATTAGAACAAAAACGGAGGCCTTTTTTATGGGCACTTTTTTTTTTTTTTTGAAAATGAAAATACAAATATTTTCTAATATTTGTTACAGTTTGTTTATAGGATTGATGTTGAGAAAGAACAATTTTTTGTCCTTCTAGTGACAATGAACCTGGATTATGCACATGTCCCTTTCTGAAGAATTGGTTGACTGATATGTTTTCCCTTATGGTATCAACTTGAGTACCACAACTGGTGCATTCTTTAATATAGAAAGACATTAAAATGACAAAGAAAAATGGAAAAAAATAGGAAAAGGATTCTAGAGCTTAAGCTAGAAGGAAAATATACTGTTTTCTTACCTTTTTAGAGTCTTTGCATTTGCATATCCTTGATCTCTCTATGTGTTACATATATCCCTGAACCTGGACAGAAGGATCCTGAACCCCTTTGATTTTTGTGTATAGTGGTCTTTCTATTGATGCAATGAGAGAAGAAATCATTTATTTATCGAATATGCATAATTTTTAATTTTAATCTAGTTAAAAGATTGATCTTTTATGATGTAAGGAACAATGGATGGTAGCAGTCTATCTTGAGGTACACTTTTACATTGTCAATGCATCTAGACTCTTATACCATCTCATTGTGCTTGAGAAATGTTACTGGTAGAAAGTTGACTTCTCCATTTGCTTTATTGTTGGAATTTTATATCATTTCAATTTAAAGAAAATATCATTTCGTGATTGATGCACGTGTCAACATATGAAAGCATTATTGATTTGACTTAAAATTGAATGTGCATGGACGTTTTAATTTTATATCTGCTCATAATAATATTTGGTTTGTAGATATCATGCTATTCATAAAGAGGTATATAAATGGTTCAATATAAGCTTCGATGAGTTTGGGCGCACATCAAGTCCGCAGCAAACTGAAGTTTGCCAAGCAATTTTCAAGAAGCTGTTGGAGAATAACTGGCTTTCTGAAAACACAATGCAGCAGGTGCAAGATTATCACACGTGCCACCTATATAGTTCTTTGAGTTCAGGGTGTTATAATATCTCGTATTTTTAGTGCCTGTGCTTGTTTTTCTGCTTTAGTACAGACAAGTGAATTCAGGCATCATTCATCAACTAAGTTCTATTCTCTCTGCAGCTCTACTGTGTTTCATGCAAAAGATTTTTGGCTGATCGGCTTGTGGAGGGTAATTGTCCAACTCCTGGCTGTAATTATGATTCCGCACGTGGAGATCAATGTGAAAAGTGTGGGAAGCTTTTAAATCCCACAGAATTACTAGAGCCAAGATGCAAGGTGTGCTCATTATATTTTTATTCACAACTCATTTAGATCACATGGATTATCTGATGAACAGACAATCTCATTACTTAAACATGTCCTCACTGGGTTGATGATAGTCTTGGGTTGATCAACTTCATTTTCCAAAATAACAATATTGTAAATAGAGAAGGTTTTAACAATTTACAAACCTTCATCAAGAATAAGAGATACAAATTATTTTCTTTAATATTTTTTAGGGAGTTGAATCTGGACTCTGGCTTGCTTTATGGACAGGTCTGTGGTAATACTCCACGTATCCAAGATACAAACCACTTGTTTCTTGAGCTTCCTCTGCTGAAGGATAAATTAGAAGAATACATAAACAACATGTCAGTGGCTGGAGGCTGGAGTCAAAATGCCATCCAAGCAACGCATGCCTGGCTTAGAGAAGGGCTGAAACAGCGGTGTATCACAAGAGATTTGAAATGGGGTGTTCCTGTTCCTCACGAGAAGTTTAAGGACAAGGTGAAAAGACTTTCTGTTGAAACATTTACTATCATGTAATCAGTGGTCTCAGTTGCTTAGAATTAGCTATTTTGATGCTTATCTATCACATGCATAGTGACAATGTCGGTCTCATTTTGATGGTTAGGTATTCTATGTATGGTTTGATGCACCTATTGGATATGTCTCGATTACTTCATGCTACACGCCAGAATGGGAGAAATGGTGGAAGAATCCTGAAAATGTAGAGCTTTATCAATTTATGGGCAAGGATAATGTGCCTTTTCATACTGTAAGTTACTACATTCAAAATTTGAAATCTTAAATTTGAAATCTAGGTTGTCCAATTGTAGCACGAGTTTATTCCCTTGTGATTTTGGTCAAAACTTTTACCTGATATTAGCTTTCCATGATATTTTCGTGCAACTTGGAATTTACCTTTTCAGTTTATGGTTACCTTAGTGCATTGCTCAAATGCTTTTAGTTTGTAAGTTACAGCCATAAATGCAGCCTTTTTTTATCTCGTCATTGTAGTGGGCATGGCTGAAGTATAGTTTTTTTACCCACTCAAATTGTATTTCTTATACAAAAAGTGTATATACTATTAGATTGCAAGCAAAGCTTTGTTGCTCCTTCTATTCTGCTACTTCAGACGATCAGCTCTAAAAACTTATTGTTTACGTTGTTACGAACATAAGTATAATTTTCTTCCAAGACAGTATATTCTTTCCAGATTAAGGCGTTGAACTGTAGAATTTGGTTTTATACTTAGCACTTTGATCCGTTTAAAGGGAAGCAATGAAATTGGGGTGAATTTCTTAAATGGGGAAGTACCTCATTTAAGGGATAGAACCGGGTTTGTGTTTTCTTCTGGGGATTGAGACAAAATTTGTTGGTAGCTGCAAGGAGTTGTTGTAAATAAAAGGTAGATGCATGAATGAATGACATTGGATTTTCAATATATGCGATTGACTGAATTAACTATTAACTAGACTCTTGTTGTAGGTGATGGAGGTTGGCTTCTTCGTGCACAGATTTCAATAATTTTTGGCACTATATATAATAAATAGGATTAACTAGACTCTTCTGAAGGATTGTTAAGTAGTAAAAATGTAGGAAACTTTTATATCGTTTCTACTTCTAGTAGTATATTACAATTTTGTTAAGTTATTATGAATTTGAGAAATGAGAACTTATTATTTAATCTATTTTATGCTTGTTTTGTCAGTTATACTATTGATTTCTTTTTAATGTTTTCTTATTGATTTTCAAGATGGATTATGGTTTATTATAAGCATGATTTTGTACTTCTTATTCTTTTGAATAATTTTATTGGTTTGTCTTTGAGGCTTGCACATCACCTCACAAATAAAATCTCGACTGAGCATTTTAAACATTGGTTTTTCATGCTTTGGTAACTCAAAAATGACATAGAAGAGTGGATTTTAAGGATTCAAAGTGTGATTAAACTCAATTCTTGTGCCTAATTACCGTGGAAAATATTAGTTTTGACTTCTATTCAGTTATTGGAGAAGTAAAGTCTGTGGCTTCAAAGTGAAGAGGAAAAGATGAGTTTTGGGTATTGTTTTAGATGCTGTAAACTGTATACTTCCTGATTTCACTGACTTGACAATCCGAGCATATAAATTCATAATATAAGTAAATACAGATGCTAGGACTCCGGCTGTTAGAGGTTACAAATTCTAGTTTGTAAATTCTTCAATTAAGAAAGTTTTAATCCATACTGCAGAGAAAGTAAACCGTGTACTGGTCTATAACTTTTTCAGGTGATGTTCCCATCTACACTTATTGGCACTGCTGAAAACTGGACTTTGATGAAGACCATCAGTGTTACAGAATACTTGAATTATGAAGCAGGTTAGTTAACTGCACATAATTTGTCTAGAAGGGCATATATGATGATATCCTTCTTACATAATATTTTTTGAAATTGAGTTTACTCATGTCAAATTGTTTTCATGGTTTTCGGGGTAGGGAAATTCTCGAAGAGTAAGGGTATCGGCGTTTTTGGAAATGATGCAAAAGACACAAACATTCCTGTGGAAGTATGGAGATACTACTTGCTGACAAATAGGCCAGAGGTAAACCCTTGGTGCTGCAGCTTACCTGATAATATTATATGACTCTGGACCATTTTCTCACCTGTCTCCTATGAGGCAGA
Source organism: Fraxinus sp. 1973-6204 (assembly GCA_903798365.1). Lineage (NCBI taxonomy): Eukaryota > Viridiplantae > Streptophyta > Magnoliopsida > Lamiales > Oleaceae > Fraxinus > Fraxinus sp. 1973-6204. The sequence continues at coordinate 5,602 of CAIGRR010108881.1, read as the reverse complement.
TATATCTGAATGTGTGCTTTCCCATTGACGATTAAAATAAATTTACACTTTCTAGGTATCGGATACATTGTTCACTTGGACTGATTTGCAAGCAAAGTTGAACGGTGAATTGCTGAGCAATCTAGGAAATTTCATTAATCGAGTCTTAAGTTTCATTGCGAAAGACCCAGGTGCATTATCTTCTTTTGTTTACAAATCCTCTGATATAAAATTTGGTCTTTGATATGTTTCATTATTGTTTGTCTACGAACAAAGGACTATATATGATGCTGGGAAGTACTTAGGTGCAGTGGCAGAGCCACAGGGTTGGAGGGTGGTGATTGCTCCCACAGCTTTTTCAATTTTTCTTTTAAGTCTATCTGTAGAATTTTTTATTTTTTTTATATACAAAATACATTTAAATTTTGCTCCTTCAAATTTTTTTTGGCCCCCTCATTGTTGAACTTCTGGCTCTCCCACTGCTTAGGTGATACTGTAGGACTAGGTTTGGAATAATTTTATTGGTCGGGCTAATAGTTACTCTTGCTATATTCCTCATTTTTCCATGAGAATGGGGTTATGTGCTTTGCTAATTCTTGGGACTCCTACAAGAGCTCAAATTTCTGTTGGGTTTTAGGTGTTCCCCGTATTTGTCTTGAGAATGGGTACTGTTTTAATATAAAAGATCATTATGTGATTCGTCATGCATCTCTTCATTATTTTAGGTTCAGGATATGGTTCTATCATTCCTGATGCTCAGGGTGCAGAATCTCATCCATTGACGAAAGTACTGGGAGAGAAAGTCAGTAGTTATGTTGAGCAGTATATTGAAGCAATGGAGAAGGTAACCAATGCCTAATGCCCCCATTATTTTGTACTTGCACACATATACGTCTGCATGGACCTATTTCATTGTGTATAACATTCCAATTGGCATTCGATGTAGGTGAAACTAAAGCAAGGTTTGAAGATTGCTATGTCTATATCTGGAGAAGGAAATGCTTATTTACAAGTATGCCCCTTTTTTGGAATTTCATACGCTACTCTTTTTTTTTATTATCTAAGATATAGTAGCTTATTACCTGTTAAACCAAATAAGAAGTTCATTTAAATTCCTGCCATCATTAGACAGTCCTCTGTTCTGTCATCTAAGCAGAATACATGCTGAACTCATATTTGACCATGTAGGAAAGCCAATTTTGGAAGCTTTACAAGGAGGATCGACCTTCCTGTTCCGTGGTTATGAAAACATCAGTTGGAATAGTATATCTTCTCACATGTCTCTTAGAGCCTTTTATGCCATCATTTTCCCTTGAGGTAATGAAACAAAAGTAGCTCAGTGCAGCAGTTTATGTATAAGTGCGAGATCAGAAACTAGCTCATCGATTCTGAATGACATGTAGGTACTTAAACAGCTAAACTTGCCCCTTGAATCGCAAATTTCACTTTCTGATGAAAAAGGTGATATTGAAAGGGCGAAAAGACCTTGGGAGATCATACCTGCAGGTCATAAAATTGGAACTCCAGCACCACTCTTCAGAGAACTGGTACGTGCTTTGACGTATTCCTTGTCTCTTTATTGGCATCTTGTTTTTCTTTTCTGATCATCACTGAGGTGATTCCTTTTTGTTGCTTGCTCAATCAAATAAATAATTTGCAGGGAAATGTAGAAGTTGAGTTCTTCAGAGAGAAATTTGCGGGAAGTCAAGCTGATAGGATTGTAAAGGCAGAAGCTGAAGCAAAGAAACTTGCTGACAAATTGAAGGGAACTAACGTCTCAGGTCATGCTCTTTTCTTTACAATTGATTTTCAAAATAATTATTGGATCTGTGGTCTACTTGCCTTTCCATCGTGTGCAGAAATCTGTAATTCTATTTTTTCTTCTCCTGCAAATTATGTTTTTACTAAACCTGAGGTTCTGCTTTTCTCCCTTCTTTAGGTTATGAATATTATTCCTGCCCTTTGTGGTTGTATCAATTAGCCCCTCTTTGCTCTCTCTTTCTTTCCTCGACGGGGGTGGGAGCTTCGGCTCCCTCCCCCTCTTCTCCTTCCCCCCTCCGTTCCTTCCTTTGTGTTTTTCTTTGTCTTGTGGCGGTCTTGGCGTCGTTTTTTAGAAGGCATGGCGTCTGTGGCCGTTTCTTCTTCGTCTGTCGGCCGACTCTCCTCTCTGGTCACCGGAGTTGTGGGAGATTTTGTAGTCTTTAGTCCTGTGTTTTTTGACCTGAGGTGGGTGTTGAGGCTTTTGGCTGGGGTCGCATCTTGGGGCTATGCCGGTCGTGAGTGGCGGTCGAGATACGGCCGGGGGATGTACGGCTTGCCTCCGTTGCGGAGGTATGGTTTTTCTGTACGCGAGCTGGGTTCTCGTGTCGTCTGGTTCGCTGCCGTTGCCGTTGCCTGCGGGGGGTCCCTTCTTTAGGTTATGAATATTATGCCTGCCCTTTGTGGTTGTATCAATTTTAAGTAGGAAAAAATTTATGTGTTTTAGACAGTTACTTTATTTTTAATAAATTGAGAACTTATTATCTTGCCCAGTTTGTTTCGGGTTAAGGTAAAATGGTTTCTTATGCTAGGGACATCCTAATTACGTGAAATAGTGCAGCCGAGAGAAGGAAATCTCAATGAAGACAAGAAATCTTTACATATTATGGATTCCATTGCCTGAGGTTGAAGTCACTTATAGGAGTCCTTATGGTCGTGTCATTCGTTTCTTTGGTGGTCTTTAAGGGAGAACCTTTCAACTATGGACTGTCATTGCATGGAACTCCGTCTTTGCTCCAATTCCTCTTCCTTGTGTTTCATCGAACTTGATCTAATCCCTCATTAAAATGTAGTTTGGATAACGTTTAGGACAATATTACATACATATATAATATGCAACTTGTAAGATGATCATCTAGTGGAGAGTAAATCTACTCGGAAATGCAAGTATGGTTAGAAAACATGGAACTGAATGATCTTTGAATGACGGGTAAATAAAGGGAAGTGTGGGGAGTTGGTTATTTTTATTATGTTATGCCTATAAACTGTACAGAAGACTTCCGATTTAGGTTCAAGGATCTAATGCAACGCGTTGGTTGTTTGAACTAAACTGGATAATTTATACCCTTCGAACAAATACTTCGCTGAAAGGAGAGGAGAAGAAAGGTGGAAGAGGGAGGCTATTTGTTTAGATGAAGAAGGAAAAGAAGTAACGTCACAAAATTTTTACTTGGACCTTACAGATAGACAAACAGAAAGGAGGGAACACTGTGTCAAAAAAAAATAATGTAGGCAATGGTTTCTTTTAAGAATTTTCTTTTTTTCTTTTTTGGTATAATTAAGCACTATACCTCATTGTCCCCCTTATTTGAGTATTACGTGAAAGTAGGACAATTTAGCATCTATTGCAGACTTTCTAAAATGGTATTGGACTTTTAGAAACAATGCCATGGTTCCTTTCTCTTTGCAAGTGTACAGTGCTGTGGGAAATTTAACATCAAAATAAATTGTGATTGGAAAGGAGATCCAACTTATGTTTTTGTTATTTTCAGATGGTAATACTTCAAAGAAGGATCGACCAAAAAAATCTGCTGAAGCCAAACCCAAGGTTTCTGCCCCTGCCGAAGCTGAAATTTCCATTAGTAGATTAGATATTCGTGTTGGTCTCATTACAAAGGCCCAGAAACATCCCGATGCTGATTCTTTGTATGTGGAAGAGATCGACGTTGGTGAAGCACAGCCTCGCACTGTTGTTAGTGGCCTGGTTAAGTATATTCCTCTGGAGGAAATGCAGGTTTCTTCCTTCACTTTCNAGCACAGCCTCGCACTGTTGTTAGTGGCCTGGTTAAGTATATTCCTCTGGAGGAAATGCAGGTTTCTTCCTTCACTTTCATGCTTATGCTTATACATTATGTAGACTATATAAACAATTTTAAAAAAAAAAAATATTAGTTGAACTAACATTGTCGCGTCAACCGCCTTTGTCAGAATCGGAAAGTATGCGTTCTTTGTAACCTGAAGCCAGCAGCCATGAGGGGTATAAAGTCCCAAGCAATGGTCCTTGCTGCTTCTAGTAGTGATCACACGAAGGTTAGGGACTATGTAATATCTTTTTAAGATTATCATGTGCACCTTTCATTCTGTGAAATCTTTGCCCTTGCTGCTTTCTTATCTTTCATAATGTGAAATCTTTGATGTTATAAATTTCTCGTGGTTAGCAATTTATTTATTTTGTGTATGTTTTTGTTATTTGATGTTTACCGATCACTAAAAAAAAGGAAGTCAAATGGCAGTTTTCACGAGTCTTATTTATTTTAGTCTGGTATCTTCTTGAATTGGTTTTGTCACCACTGGCTTTACTCTTTTCTTGTTCTCCCTTCCACTGTTAATGCTGCTGCTGCACTTTTGGCTACCACTCGTCCACTTCTCTTACCTCACAATTATATTTTCCATGGACCATTTTACACTTCAGTCACCCCCATTACCAGTCACTGGTCACTCATTTAAACTCTTCCAAGAACCGCCATTTTTATTACTACCTTTGTGCATAAGTCACAATCAAAAGCCGACCTCAACTCGCGACTACCACCATCGAATTTGATGAATGCATCACGTGACAAAATTGTGTGAAATGAATATGTTGGGACGAGTAATTAACTAAAATCTTTTCATGGATGTTGCTCTTTTGCCAGGTTGAATTGGTTGAACCTCCCCAAGGTGCCGTTGTTGGAGAAAGAGTGACATTCCCAGGGTTTGAAGGCACACCCGACGAGGTACTGAACCCTAAGAAGAAGGTATGGGAAACATTGCAAGTCGATATGCGTAGTGACAAGGAGTTGGTGGCCTGCTACAAAGATTTGCCCTTTACCACATCTGCAGGTGTCTGCAAAGTTTCATCAATTAGTGAAGGATCAATAAGGTAAGATTGGTCTTAGAAACTTCTGGGTTGAATTCTCTTTGATTTATCCACTCAAGGGAATCAATTTTGCATAATGGATACTTATTAAAGGACACAATTGTTTATTGTGTTGTCTGTGATCAATGCAAAAAGGATTGAGAATTCTATCAAGAGTCTTGAGGTTATCTAGTGTATGTTGAGTACTATTATGATTCTTACCTGTTTTCGAGCATCTGCTGGGGGATATTTGGTGAGTACTATTATGATCTTTAGTCATTCTATCTGATGTCTGCTTTTGATTTTAATTCCCTAGAGAAAATTAGATTAGTTTGATAAATGTGATGCATAAATCCAAATATCAGTACCAATCCATTTTTCTTTGATCATTTCATTAGAACATAATAAATATGTTAACTTGGTTTATTTTAATACGATTTAAGTTCATCGGGGTCCGGGCACGGAAACCAAGTGATGTTCTTATTGAAATGTTTGTTACATTTTGAAACAAGAACTCTCTTTAAACATGTGAAATAGTTAATTGCTTTAATTGGACTTGAGACCAAGTGACGTTCTTATTGAAATGTTCGTTACGTTTTGAAACAAGCTCTCTTTAAACGTGTCATACAGTTCATTTCTTTAGTTGAACTTTAGATTCCACAATTGTATTTTAAACAGAACATGAAAAGCATTATTATTAGGGGTGTAAGCGGTCCGATTTTACTGGTTTTTGACAAATTTTCAAATCAA
>CAIGRR010108876.1:0-10429 GCA_903798365.1 Fraxinus sp. 1973-6204 | reverse complement strand
TTTTGAGGCAATTACCTAACACCACGATCAGTACTTAATTTCTTAATGGAAAAGCCACGGAAATTTTCAACTTCAGCTTTGAAATTCTTGAATGCTTGAAAACAATGAGATTTTTTTTGATTAAAATAAGTCCAAACTTTTCTACTGTAATCATCAATGAAAGAAATGAAATAGTTGCTACTTCTTAGAGATGTAGTTGGCATTGGTCTGCACAAATCGAATGTACAAGCTGAAGTGGTTGATTGGCTCTCCAAGATGACTTGTGAGGAAATAGATCTCTATGATACTTTCCAAGTTGGCATGCCTCACAAACATTGTGAACTTGATCAATTTGAGGAAGGCCATCCACCATTTTCTTTGTTGATAATAACTTCAAGCCTCTGAAATTTAAATGACCGTAACTGTCATGCCACAACTTGGAGACCCCTTTCTTCATGACAGCAAACCAAGAAGTAATGCCAATGAATTTAAGCTGAATAGGGAACATATTATTTGACGTCAAAGGATTCTTTGCCACAGTATGACTTCATTTCATCAAGGTGCACATTTTATCATGGAAACTAACATCAAATCCTCTTGAAAGAAACATTAAGCAAGTTACTTTTCAAACTAGGAACATAAATATATTAGACATATTTTCAAGTTTTCCATCCTTCGTTTCAATTCTAATATGTCCAATGCCTTTAATTGCATAAGCTCTTGCATTACCAATTGTGGTCTACCCCATTCCAACAATTTAGAGAACAAGGCTTTATTTCCAGTCATATGCTTATTAGCACCACTGTCCAAATATCAAACATCATTCTTGTGATTATCGTGACAAGCAATAAAGTTTCACAATTGTTTTCTCGTTATTGTCATCTTGATGAATAAAACTTGTTCAAGCTTTATAATCCTTCTTCTTGTGCCAACACTTATTGCTTTATGGCTAGGTTTGTGATTATAATAGCATTCAATGTATTCCTTTTGCTTATACTAACAATCACTGCTTGTGTCCAGGTTTATAGCAATAATAGCATTCAATGTATTCCTTTTGCTTATACCAACCATCATTGCTTTTGTGTCCAGGTATATAGTAATGATAGCATTCAATGTATTCTTTTTTACCTCTTTATTGATATCGTCTGCCTCATCCCCGTTGAGAATTTTTTGTATGGTCATCTTTTTCTTTTTCTTCTTTAGAATCTTCACCACTTTGAAATCCTCTTCCTCTTCCGCGAGTATTGTAGCCTCTTCCTCGACCTTCAGATTTTCCTCCTCTTACCTTGTCTACTAAAATTATTTGAACCAAGGCCTCCTGCAATTTGAGATTTAAGAGCTTGGTCGGGGGAAGAAGGATTCCTGTGCTCTAATCGCAATTCATGAGATTTTAAATATGCAAGTAAATCATCTAATGTAAGCGATGACAAGTCCTTAAATTCTTCAATAGCGGCTGCTATGAAGTCGATTTTTTTGTGGCAAACTTCGAAGAATTTTCTCCACAACTTTTTGATCTTCTAAAATTTCACCATTGAATGGCATTTGATTTAATATGGAGGTCACCCTTGTAAAATAATCTGAAATATTTTCTTCTTCTTTCATCTCAAGTTGGTCAAATTCTAACCTGAAAGACTGCAAACGTACCTTTTTTACTCTCTCTTCTCCTTGATGTCCAGTTTGTAAAATCTCCCAAGCTTGCTTTGAAGTTTCCCCCATCGAGATTCGTTCAAACGCGGATCTTTCAATTGATTGGTAAATATAGAAAAGAGCTTTGTTGTCTTTTTCTCTCCTGTCATTTAAAACATTTTTCTGTACTTGAGTCAATCCATCTTTAGCCTCTGGTTCTTCAAAACCTCCATCCAAAATGCTCCACAACTTCAATGATTTCAGCAAAACTTTTATAGTGTGGCTCCAATAATCATAATCTTCCCCCATTAAAACGAGGAATAAGAGAAACCAGTTTATTTGAATTTGCCACTTTCTTTCCATAATCTTTTGCTGCAGCTGTATTCTGATCACAATTTCTGTAATTTTTTTATTTTTTTGTAGGTTCTGATACCAATTTGAAAGCACGAAAGCTAAATACTTAATCTTAGAAAGTTTTATTTCAATACCTTGCTAAAACATCAGATTATAGTCCAATTTATACAAGCTAGATGACATAGAAAATTACAGAATAATCAATATGACTATCCGATATTCAAGGAAGCTCCTCAATACATCATTTCAACGGTAGAATTTTAGGGGACAGTTGACACAAATAAATTTAGCATATGAATTAATGTGATTTCTCCAGCATTCTTGATATATAAAGTTTGTCTAGTGATGAAGCCTGTTATTGATGCGAGGCTTCATTAATGATAAATACAGCTTTGATGATAATACAAGAAATTAACCACAAAACAAAAGGTTTAAAAACAAAAAAAATCTATGCGACTGAAACTGCAATGGGACTTTGGACATTGTGGATTCCATCAAACCATGTATACCATCCAAATGCGTACTTGTCTTTCCCCATGCCTTTATTTACACTGTTTGCTTTTACTGAGATGGTGAATGTCTTCCTCTGGCCAATATGATTAAAGAATAAAATTGAAGGTGAGACCTTCACGGAGAATCCCGGTGGTGGTTTAACTTTCACGAAATAGACACTCTTACTGCTGCCAACATTTGTGACTCTTCGCTCCACAGTAGAGGTGTCAATGAGTTTGGGCATGGCGAGGGACGGATAATTGAGATTAGAAGGAGAGGGTGGCTTTATAGGACACTTGAAGGAAAAATCCAGGTTCTTAATCCCATTGCTGCAGAGGAAAAGAAGATAGTCCGTGTATGATGCATCATACACGAGTCCAGGATCAGCTGCTTTCGTTGGCCTAAAATGGCCTGATCCGAATTGGAAAGGATCTGNCCCAATGCTGCAGAGGAAAAGAAGATAGTCCGTGTATGATGCATCATACACGAGTCCAGGATCAGCTGCTTTCGTTGGCCTAAAATGACCTGATCCGAATTGGAAAGGATCTGCCGGCTTGCCGAACTCGTCAGTTATTGGCTTGCCTAAATTGTTATTCAGTTCCGCTGCAGGCAAAAATATTCAAGACGATTGGAAATAAATGCTACTAGTCCAGAAAAATGTTGGACATGATGCACAAATGTACCTGAGGTTATCAGAGCAGATCTTATAGCAGCACTACTCCAACTCGGGTGTATGGCCTTCAGAAGTGCAGATGCTGCACCTATATGTGGGCAGGACATAGAAGTTCCTGATAGGATGTTATATGTTACCACGCGAGAATCTTGTTCTAGTTTTGTTGGAGATGAGGCTTCACTCCATGCAGCCAATATATTTAGACCTGGAGCAGTAATATCTGGCTGTCAAGTAAGCCATCAAAGTTATTTGTGTGCATTTTACTCATTCAGGATCCTATGTTGCAATAGTTAATTATGAATCGGTATCTCCGCTTACCTTGAGAATATTGGGTGAAACTGTGCTCGGGCCTCTACTGGTGAAGGAAGCCATGAAAGGTGCTGGCTTGCTATCTAACTCTGTTGTAGCTGGTACTATATAGGCCATCGGTGTTTTTGTAGAATGGATATAGTCTAGAATTTTGAGAGCATTTTTGTAATTGACACCAGTGGCTGGAAGAATATGAGCATCAGCTGCTAGTTCAGCTCCATTTGCTCTACTATTTCCCAAGATGAAACCAATCCCACCAGCCCTTTTCACTTCCCAACCTTTTCCCACTCTTGTTCCATTCCCTCCTAAACATAATACAATCTTCCCCTTTGCCGCCTTGGGTGAAAGTGAACCAGGTAGACATTGCCTTCACATTATTAATGTTCAATATTCAATACACACACAATTGCACAAATACAGATAGATACAGAGACAGACAGACAAAGACGGAGAGAGAGAGAGATCAGAGAACCCGGAGATATCTTTTGGCACATCAGCATTGACTATTTGGGCTGCATAAACTAGTTGGTACATCTTTTTTTCCATCTTATATGGAGTTACTGTTTGTCCCTGAGAATAATCACAGAAGAAAATGGAACTTAAATCAATGACCAACAATATTGTCAAATGATTTTTTCTTAGTCGAGTGCTTGGTTTACCTCAATTTTCATGCCATTTCCTAGCACAATGGGTGCTAAAAACTTCCGGTCGATGCTACTAGCACCAACTGTGATAATCCAGGGAGCCGTATTAGATAACGTAGCTGGTTCAGGGCCGAAGTTCCCAGCGCTGCAAGCCACCACTATATTTTTCTTGATCGCATGAAGTGCTCCAATGGCAATACCATCTTCATTGAAGGAAACAGGATCCTTTGTAACAATTGAAATGCTTAATACATCAACACCATCACCAATTGCATCATCCATGGCTGCCAACATGTCTTCCATAAAGCACGTATTTCCTTCTTCTTTCCCTTTGCCGGGCATTGCCCAACAGACTTTATAGATGGCCAGTCGGATAAGTGGCGCTCCACCTGAGGCAGTGCCACGGGCAAATCCACCCAATGCGGAAACATTATGAACCCTTCGGCCTCCAACTGTTGATGCCGTGTGAGTTCCATGTCCATCCTTGTCACGAGGGGATCGATAATCCAATGTTCTGTTAAGAGGGCCGTAGTGTGCCTCATAACCTTTGATGTAGTATCGTGCACCTATTATCTTCCTGTCATTGAACAAATTATAAGTGCTGTTTGCGGCAAAATTTTTTGAACCAGATAAATATAGTGTTCACTGCACAAATTCTAGTTTCTTTGCATCAACAAACAGCTATATCAGGTGACCATATCGTATAAAATGGTTACAACTAGTGATTTTAGCCCTTACAAAAAGATCACTGATTTTTAGATTTCTTCGTGCCCATGTCATGTTGAGATACCGCTGTTGTAAACTGGAATGTTTTGATATCAGTTTGTTGATAAACACGAAAGATACGAGACAACTCCAATACGAATTTGTTGAAGATGATACGAGATAATAGACATAATATGAAATAAAGATTACAAACTCACAAAAAGAATATAATTTGCAGAGTGAATGAGATTTTACTAAACTATGGAGAAAGAATACAAAGATTTGTGTTTACAATTTATCTAACTAATAATGGGGATAAACAAACCTCCAATAAGGTTAAACCAACCTATAATGAGGTTAATAGCCCATAATAGAGTAAAACCAACCCAACTAAATTGTAGATAAGAGTCAAATATATATAGGGAACAATCCAAATCCTAAAAGAATAAGAATACTTAAAAGTACTATATATTTTGATCTCTTCAAATTCAACACAAATTTCAACTCCTAATAGGGCTTCCAAATAGAACTTCAATTAGAATTTCCCAAAATATATTGACTTCAAATAGGATTTCAAAAACATTCCAAGTAGAATTCTTCTTATTTCGCAAATTTAATTAGAATTCTCAATCATCTTCAAAATAAAATTCGGGTCACACCCTAATTTTAACATGCTCCACATTGACATAAATTCCAATATAATGAGTCAACTTCAATTTTTTTTCCCCAGGAGACAAACTCCATTGTAAAGAATGAACTTCAACAAAAAACATAAATGAAATTTTCATCAAAATTTCCACCGAATATAAACGAAATCTCTATCAAATTTTTCAACCGAAAATTTTCTCCAAAAACTCTGTACCCCACCTAAGGCCAAAACTCAATACTTGAGTTGCTCAAATCACGAACAACAAAATCAAACATGATTAATAATCACCAAATAAGGCTAAAATAAGCCATGTAATAGAAACAACCTAACGTTTCAATAGAAGGATCTAGGTTAGAATCAACACATACAACCATGAATGAAGCAAAAACAACTAAATCGGCATTATTATACCTACGTGGAGCCTTATAGCCCAAAATTGGCTTGTTTCTAACAACTAAATACAATGGCACCATCGATAATAGTGGCAAAGCGGCATTACTCTTAACTTCTAAATTCAACCGAGATATATTTTTCAAAGATCCCAAATCCAACGGTACATAATCAAACTCCAAATCCACCATAGTCCTTAAAACATGTCGATCCATCAAAGATTCTGTATAAAACTACAAGACACATAACAAAAAATGGGCTCTTTAACGAATTGTCAAGACTCCACCTTCACCAGTATACTTGTACCCTTTTGAAACAAAAGTATTCAAGGAGAAAATATTTCTCTTTAAATCTGGAACGCGTCTCACCGTATCAAGTGTTTTAATTGTCCCATCAAACAACTTTATTCTGACCCAATCAATACCAACTATTCAACAAGGTGTATTTTTCATTACTAGCACACCTTTTGAAATTATTTCATATGTTGAAAATGAATCCCGATTGGGATACATATGTGCAAGCTGTATAAAGATTCCAATCCTCGTCAAGTTTGAAGTAGTAGTCAGAAGCAAGTAAAAAATTCTCCATTATTGAGAAAAGTTTCAACAATGGCTTCACCTGAAGTATGCAATTGCTTTCCCTTCTGAAAAAGTTGCAGCAAAATTTTCTGTATTGTGCAACTTATAGCAATCCTTAAGTGCCCCGAATTCTTGCAATACATTTTGAAGTTAGACCTTAATTTGCCCATTACACAACTACCATCAAGAACAAGCTTGTCTCCATGAGCCTTAGTTTCAATGACATGCTTTATCTTTTTTTTTTTTTTTTGAATATAGGGCATCATAAACTTCTTCAACATTGAGATCGCGACTGTATAAAATCGTATCATTAAAAAACAACAAAATCAATCTTATATAAGTAAGCAGTGCTTGCCTCATAATCTGCCACAATGAAAATCTTATCATGTGATCCAATAATGGAACATCAAAATTCATGGTTCCATCACAAAAGATCAATCTAAGCATTAACTAGATCAAAACCTCGATCTCCCTAGAATTTTCAAGCATTTGGCTTTGATACCAGTTTGTTGATAAACACGGAAGATATCGGATAACTTCGATACCAATTTGTTGAAAACAATATGAGATTATAGACATAATATGAAATAAATATCACAAACTCACAAGAAAAATATAATTTTCAATTTCACAAAAATATAGAGAAATAATGCAAAGATTTGTATTTACAATTTGTCTAACTAATAATGGGGATAAACCAACCTTCAATAAGGTTACACCAACATATAATGAGGTTAAAACCCCATAATGGGGTAAAGCAACCCAACTAAATTGTAGAGAACAGTCAAATTAATATATATATAGAGAACAATTCAAGCCCTAGAAGTAGAATTTTAGATGAAATAGAATGTTCAAAGTTTCCTTATCTTAATCTCTTCAAGTCTAACACAAATTACAACTTCAAATAGGGCTTCCAAATAAAATTTCAACTAGAATTTGTCAAATAGATTTCGAATTGGATTCCAAAAACATTCCAAATAGAATTCTTCCTACATCGCAATTAGAATTCTCAATCATATTTAAAATAGAATTTGAGTCACTCCCTATTCTAACAACCACGATTTGTCATATTCGTTAATGCTTTACACCTGTAAGGCCCATAAATATTTGGTCTAGTAAAATCACAGAATTATTGGTAGCGCCTTTGGCACAAAAAAACAAAGTCAAATAGACGTTGAAGGGATAGAAGTTCACGAGATGGCATTGCAAGAAGCCAAAAATAATGACTTCCTGCCAGAATTTATCACTGTTTGATTGGATATAGACAAGCTAAGAACCATAAGCCGAACATAGATGAATAATTGATGCATATAAGGACATGAATGTAGGACAAGAAGCTGGGACCAATTCACGCTTTACTTGAAAATGTCATTTCTGATAATTTAGGAAACAACCTAGAAGAAATGGACTCAATCCCATTTTGGAGGTATAAAGTTCCTTAATTCAAGTTGATTCTCTCAGTAGTATAGGTACGCGCCAAACCCCTATCATTTAGCTGAGTGTTGTTAATTAAGTGATGACGATGCGGCTAGATTTTTCTTCTATAATATATAGAAGGGCAGCTATAGAATGCGAAATATATAGCAATTATCGAAGGGAATATAAAGAAATTAAACTCACTTGTTACAGTTTGATGAGTTGAATGCATCTCCTGATTGGCAAATTCCTTTCCATGATGATGGATAGGGTCCCATTCCTTCATCACTGAAGCTTTTTGATTCTGGCCACACACCTGATTAACAAAAAAATTTTCATCACATGCAATCATGGCAGTCTGATAAATGATGCTTCATGGCATATTTGATGTGCAATATTAGACTCGACTATGATGAAATTCTTATTTTATTCCGGTTAAAACCGTCCAATGCTATTATAGAAAATAAATTTATATATGTAGTTCAATGGCAGGAGAAGATTACCATTATCTAGCATGCCAACAATAACATTTTGGCCATATTTTGATTTCAGTAACAAGTCGTCCTTCAACTGAAACCCTTTACTTCCTTGTAGTTGTTGTAAACCGGAAAATTCCCATGACCTTGTAGTCTGCAAAGAGTACTTTGTCGACTGGCTCCTCAATACAGATAACACTTCCTCAATCTCTGTTAACAAAAATTACCATATTGAATTAGACGAACACAGAGAGAGAGAGAGAGTGAGAGAGAGAGAGCTTGTGGTGGTTCGACTCACTGGAGAGTTTGAAGGCTTCATCTGGAGTGAGCAATGCAGCGAAGCCATTGATGCTGGACTTGTAACTGTAAATAAGAGAAGATTTAGCATCTTCCACAGTTTCTTTCACAGAGAACAGATATGAATGATGGTTTTCTTCAATTTCATTATATGTTTTCTCTCCACTGTGTTCTCCAAGGTACACTATGTACACCTGCAAAATACAGTATATTTAGTGCAAGATATGAAACTACAATAACTATGTAGGTTTGGACATAGTTAAGAATCGATTAGTAAGTGGAAATTAGAACCTGTTTCTCATCACAAGAAGCCAGGAGAGGAACAAGAAGAACCAAAAGAAATATAGGAAAATTCTTCACAGTTAAAGCCATGGAAAATTACTCAACATTGAACTGATACACTGGAGTATTTATAATAGTCTACTTCCACAGAATCCTGCTTGAATAAGAAATTCACTCTTTTTGTTGTGAAACAAAACACTGGATTGAGATGTTGAAGTTATATGGCAAATAATAATGAAATATATGATCAAGCAAAGAATTGTCAAGACAAGAATATGGTAGAGGAATTAAGAGATTTTATTGACTTAAAAATAATGGAGAAAAGAGAAAAAATTACAATAAAACCTATAATTCTAGAAATCTATTTTCTAACTCTTTAAATTGTAGAGAAGAGCCAAATATATATAGACAACTATGTAGGGAGACGTCCAAACCCTAATAGATGAGTTGTAGTTGAAGTAGAATGCCAAAAACGTATTAAAACGCAAAAAGGGCTTGAGCCGAATAACACTGTCGCTCGAGCGATAAGCTAGTGACAGGTCCGTCACTCGAGCGACCAAGTACCAGGAGAAAATCTGTAGGTGTTGCTCAAGCGGTCGCTAGCAGTAGGCTAGCGAAAATGCGACCACTTTTCTTCCCGATCCATAATTTCAACATCTTCAAGTCCAATACCAATTTCCAACTCCTAATGGACTTCCAAAATATAACTTCAACTTGACATAGGACTCCGATAGAATTCCAAACGTGAATTCTCCTTGACGTGCACTTCAATTAGAATTTTCCAATACTTCAAACAATTCAATAAATGAATTCGGGTCACACCCAAATTCCAACAATCTCCACATTGACACGAATTCTACCAAGGAATGAACTGGTTTCTTCAACAATAATAAAAAAATTAATGTCTCCAACAAAACACAATACTTCACCTCTTCCAATGAATCCAAGCACTACTCTTGTAGAATTATCTCAGATTTCAAAAAATCATAATAATTTTGAATTAACCAAAATGGGCTGTGACACACCCAAAATAGAATCAATACCAAATGCTTTTACAGAAGGCCTCTTACTACATTGTACACCTTTTACTCCACTTAAAGCATGCTCAACAAAATCAGCATTCACATATCCTTTTCCACTTGGTGTGTCCCTAGCAATCGAATACAATGACATCGCAAGTAATGATGGCAAAGCGGCATATCTATATCTCCTGAACTCCACTGAGCAGTATTCTTCAAATCCGACCCTCTATGAGCTTTTAAAGGTATTGTACTAAACTGAATGTCTACCACGATACTGAATATGTGCTGATTGACTCTTCTAGATTCTGCACAACCCTGCAAGATGTATAACTCAGACATTTTTCATCCCTCCAATATAACCTGGGCACCCTTACAAATCTTTAAAACTCCACATCCACCAAAGAACTTATAACCCTTGAATCAAGGATAGATAACGAGATGAGATTCTTCTTCAAATCTGAACCATGTCGTACCTGATCAAGTGTTCTAATTGTCACATCCAAGAGTTTTAATCTAACTGTACCAATTCCAGTAACC